>CAUYRH010158994.1:0-10594 GCA_963574655.1 Perodicticus potto | reverse complement strand
AAGCTGTAATCTGTTCACTAGGATTTTATTGAGAATTTTTGCATCTATATGCATTAGTGAAATTGGTCTGTAGTTCTCCTTTTTATTTGGGTCTTTTCCTGGTTTCAGTATCCGGATGATGTTTGCTTCATAGAATGTGTTGGAGAAGATTCCTTCCTTCTCAATTTTTTGGAATAAATTCTGCAGCATGGGTGTAATTTCTTCTTTGAAGGTTTCATAGAATTCTGGTGTGAAGCCTTCCAGACCAGAGCATTTTTTTTGCTGGAAGTTTTTTAAAATTGTTTCTTTAATCTCAGTGCTTGAATTTGGTCTGTTCAGACGGCCTATTTCTTCTTGATTAAGTCTAAGGAGTGGTGTATTCCAAGCCTTAATCCATTTCCTCTACATTGTCAAATTTCTGGGCATAGGGTTTCTTGTAGTATTCAGAGATAATCTCTTGTAACTCTGTGGCATCTTTTGTTATTTTCCTTTATCATTCTTGACTGAGGTTACTAGAGATTTTACTTTTCTGTTTCTAGTAAGTCTAGCCAAGTGTTTGTCTATTTTATTCAGTTTTTCAAAAAACCAACTTTTTATTTCATTAATTTTTGAATTTTTTTTTGTTTTCAATCTCATTAATCTTTGATTTAATTTTGACTATTTCTTTTCTTCTGTTTGGTTTGGTGTTAGATTGTTATTCTGTTTCCAGTTCTATAAATTGAATTGTGAGTGCGCTGATGTGTTCACTTTTGGTTTTTCGAAGGTAGGCATCTAGTGGGATAAATTTTCCTCTCAGGACTGCTTTACCTGTATCCCAGAGGTTTCAGTAACTTCTGTCTTTATTTTTATTGTGTTTGAGGAAATTAACAATTTCCTCTTTAATCTCTTCCTGAGCCAAAATATCATTTAACAAAAGGTTGTTTAGTTTATAAGACTTTGTGTGGGGATCAACAATTTTGTTGGAGTTGAGCTTTACTGTTATGGCCTTGTGATCTGAGAAAAGACATGGTATAATTTCTATTCCTTTAATTTTCCTGAGGTTTCATTTGAATCCTATGATGTGATCTATTTTGGAGTATGTGCCATGAACTGTTGAGAAAAAAAAGTATATTCTTTTATTTGGGGATGGTATGTTCTGTATATGTCTATTAATCCCATTTGATCTAGGGTCACATTTAAGTCCTTTGTACCCATGTTTAGTATCAGTTTAGAGGATCTGTCCAGTCCTATCAGAGGGGTGTTAAAGTCCCCAACTATTAAGGTGTTATGGGATATCATATTCCTCAGACCCCTCAAGTTCTGTTTCATTAATCTGAGAGCATTTAAGTTTGGCACTTAAATGTTTAGTATTGAGATGTCTTCTTGTTGAATTGTTCTTTTGACTAGTATGAAGTGTCCACCTTTGTCTTTCTTAATGAGTAGCTTTGAATTTGATTGTATCTGAGAACAGGATTGCAACCCCCGCTTCCTCTGATTTCCATTGCCTTGATACACTGTTTTTCATCCCTTAACCCTGAGCCTTGATTTGTCTTTCAGGGCTAGGTGTGTCTCCTAGAGACAGCATAAGGATGGCTTGTGTTTGTTCATCCAATCATCCAGCCTGTGTCTCTTCCATGGGGAATTCAATCCATTGACATTTATTGAAAGTAACAATAGTTGTGGTTGAATTCTATTCATCTTTTTATGGGCAATTGAGTAGGAGAAAAGCAAAAGAAAGAAAGAGAAGATAAAGAGAGGCAAAAAGGGGGGGAAGGGGAAGTTACAGAAAAAGAAATGAAGAACAGGTGAGATGGAGGACAGGAAGGGAGGTTTAGAGTGATAGAAGAGATGTTATTGTTAAGTATGGTGCTAATGCCTCATCTATAGCTCAAGCGTTGTGAGGAGCTGAGTTGGGTTGGTTCCTCAAAATTAAATACTCCTTACTTGTCTGTTCACAGCCAGAGTCTTCATCTGCCAAAAAATAGAAAGAGAAGAAAAATAGAAAACACAAAAACCAAGAAGACAAAATTGAATAAGGAAGAAAAAATAGAAAAGGAAAAAAATGAAGGAAGAAAAGTAGAAAAGTTCTGCAGTGTGACCTTCTTACTACTTTCTTCCTGGGGCCAAAAGTAGAAAGTTCTCCTGGCCTCTTTGAGCTAGGTTACTCCTGCGGTCTACCTGCTGGAGCACTGCTCTATCACACTGCCCTTAGCAAAGAAAGGGTGGGAAAAGGAAGGAAAGGAAAGGAAAAAGAAAAAATATATATACATACACATATAAACGTAAATAAAGGAAAATTTTATACACCGTTCAATCAAATTAAGGAGAAGGAGAGAAGAGGGATAAAGAAAGAAAAAAGAAAGGTAATAATCCAAGAAAAAAAGAAAGAAAAAACAAGAAACAGGGTAGAAGGAGTATCTTAGCTGATGCTGAAGCACTTTATGTGGGAGAGATGAGATGAGTAGAAGAGTCTCTACCAACTGAGACAATTCAGAGAAGTGTAGTAGAGTGAAAGAGTAATTCAAGCTAAATTTGCAATTTTTTAATTTAAAAAAAGTTAAAAAATTGTTACAATACAGAACTCATCGCTCTTGATGAATGTCAAAATGGAAGATAAGAGAAGATCCAACTATGCAACTTAGCAAAAAGAATGCATATTGAAAAAAGAAAAAAGAAAAAGAAAAAAAATGCTTAGATAGCCCTATGTAAGCCATGTCAGCAACCAATTGAGGAAGGAAAGAAGAGAAAGAAAAAAAAAATAAGATAAGCTAAAATAAAAAGAAGAGAAAGAAAAACAAAAGCAACAAAAACCAAACAAATAGGCTCAGCGCCTGTGGCTCAACGGGCTAAGGCACCAGCCACGTACACCTGAGCTGGCGGGTTCGAATCCAGCCCGGGCCTGCCAAACAACAATGACGGCTGCAACCAAAAAATGGCCGGGCGTTGTGGCAGGCACCTGTAGTCCCAGCTACTTGGGAGGCAGAGGCAAGAGACTCGCTTGAGCCCAGGAATTGGAGGTTGCTGTGAGCTGTGGATGCCACAGCACTCTATCCAGGGTGACAGCTTGAGGCTCTGTCTCAAACAAAACAAACAAACAAAAAAACCCCAAATAATTTTATATACACATATATTTGATGTAGGGATTTGATTTTTATACGAATATATTTATGCTGCAACATGCTTTCTGTACACCAGGTGACACAGTAAATTTGGAGGACAAACAACACAGCTGTTAACCTCTCTCTGGTTGCCAGGCTTAGAGCAGTTTGCCAGTTTATTTGTTCCTAGTGGTCGCCTGTTCACCTCAGTGCTCAGCTGCAGCAGATATGGGATTCCACAGTTCTCACCAATTCTTCAGAGACAGGTCTCACAGATTACTCTTGCAACCATTCCCATGGAGAGTGGGGGTCCCTGGGCCTGTCCCTATTGAAGGATCGCTCCCTGCAGGCAGAACTCAGACCACCTGTGCCTTAGGCCCCCAAGAAGAGGCCCACCCACAAAGGCTACTGGCGCCCTTCACCACAATGGCTACACCTTGTCCTGGAACCATCCTTCTGTGGATACTTCACTGGTTGCCAAACTGCGTAAAGCAGCTCCAGCCAGCACTCCTATCTGGCCCCCAAGTTCCACTCGGGAGTGCCAACTTCTGCAATATTTTCAGAGTCCCTGCACCTGATGCGAGCAGAGGTCCGCTTCCCATAGGCAGAACTAAGACTGTGCTTGACAGGCTACTGGCACCCTTCACCACAATCACTTCCCCCTGTCCGGGAACTTTCACCCTATGGGTGCTTCACAGGTTGCCAAATCGCGGTAAACAGCTCCAGCCAGCACTCCAATCTGACCACCAAATTCCGCTCGGGAGAACACCTAGTTTCCGCATGAGACCCACACACAAACTGCGAGAAGTTTCTTCTGGGACCTCCCAAATTTACTGTGTCACCTGGTGTACAGGAAGCATATTGCAGCATAAATATATTCCTACAAAAATCGAATCCCTACGTCAAATATATGTGTATATAAAATTATTTTCTTGGTTGTTGCTTTTTTTTTCTTTCTCTTCTTTTTATTTTAGCTTATATTATTATTTCTTTTCTTTATCTTCTTTCCTTCCTCAATTGGCTGCTGACATGGCTTACATCAGGCTATCTAAACATTTTTTTTTCTTTTTCTTTTATCTTGTTTCAATGTGCAGTGGACTGGGTGTAGTTGCAGAAACTTGCCCAAGGGTGTCAGTTCTCCTCAGCTCAGGCTACATCCAGCTGTCCACCTCCACACTGCACACGCTGAACCACCACTGTGTGTCAATATTCCACACCAGGACTGATCTAGATCTTTGCTTCTGTCCTTTTGCTAGGAAGGCTCAGCTCAACATCCTTTCCATCTGCCATCATTCTCCGCTCCACCCCACACCGCGCTTCCTTTTCTAGTTCCTTCAGATGTGTCAATCGATTGCTAATTTATGATCTTTCTTACTTTTGGATATAGGAATTTAAGGCTACGAATTTTCCCCTTAGGACTAGTTTTGTTGAATCCCATGGATTTTGATAGCTTGTGTCCCTTTTGTCATTCAGTTCGAGGTATCTTTTGATTTCCATCTTAATTTCATCATTGATCAAATAAACATTTAGCAGCAGGTTGCTTAATTATAACTGTGTAGAATTGGGTGTTTCTCTTAAAGTTGATTTCTTGTTTTATTTTACTATGATATGAGAAGATATATGGTATGTTTTCTATTTTTTTTTTCTGAATTTTTGAGCCATGTTTCATGGCCTAAAATATCATCAATCTTAGAGAATGTTCCATGCGCTGATGAGAAAAATATATATTTCATAGTTTGGGGGTAAAATGTTCTCTAAATGTCTGCTAGGCCCATTTGTTCTAGGGTCCTCATTTATGTCCAGTATTTATTTATTTATTTTCTGCTTGGATGATCTGTTCAATTCCATCAATGGGATATTGAAGTCACTGGCAATTATGACGCTGGTGTTTACCTCTTCACTTAGCTCTAGAAAGACTTGCTTTATGAATCTGGGTGCTCTTGTGTTAGGTGCATAAATATTTAGGATTATTATATCTTCTTGTTGAATTTTTCCCTTTGCCATTATGCTATGACCATTTTTGTCTTTCTATACTATTGTTGATTTAAAGTCACTTTTATTTGATACAGGAATGGCCACATGTGCTTTATTTTGACTTACATTTGAATGGAGTATTTTTCCTATCCCTTAACCTCGAGTCTGTAAAAATATTTGTAAGTTAGGTATGTTTTCTAGAGACAGCAGATACTGTGCTTCTATGTTTTCATCCATTCAGCAAGGCCTGTATCTCTTGAGTGGAGAATTCAAAGGATTCATGTTGGTTGATGGCACTGATATGTGAGTTGCTGTTTTGTTCATCCTGTAGGGTAGTACTTTATCACTTTGTTTTACCTCTTATTCTATTGTTTTTTATGATTTCTGAGCTTTAGCTTTTGGTAGTTTTACACTTGTTTGTGACCATTGTGTTGATTTATGTATAATGCAGTTCTGAGAATTTCCTACAGGGCAGGTTTTGTCTTCACAAATTCCCTCAGCGTTTGCTTTTCTGAAAAAGTCTTTATTTCTCCTTCATTCATGAAACAGTTTTGCAGGATAAAAAATTCTAATCTGGTAGTCATTCTGTTTATGCAGAAGGATGATAGGTTCCAAATCCCTTCTGGATTATAAGGTTTCAGTTAAGAATCCTGCAGTTACCTTAATAAGTTTTCCTTTGTAGTTTACTTGATGTTTTCATTTCAAGACTTGCAGGAGTTTCTCCTTTATGTTGACTTTGGTTAGTTTGATGACTATGTGTCTTGGTAATTAGCCTCCTTTTATGAATCTCCCAAGTATTCATTGAGCTTCTTGTACCTAGATGTTTAAATTTGTAGCTAGACCAGTGTTTTCCTCAAATAGATTTTCCAGCCTTTGTGCATTTTCTTCTTCACTCTCAGGGATGTCTATATTCTTATATTTGGGTATTTTGCATAGTCCCATATTTCTCACAGGTTTTGTTTGTTCTTCTTAATTTTTTTTTTTTTTTTTTGGTAGAGACAGAGTCTCACTTTATAGCCCTTGGTAGAGTGCCATGGTATCACACAGCTCACAGCAACCTCCAACTCCTGGGCTTAGGCAATTCTTTTAATTCTTTTGCCTCAGCCTCCTGAGTAGCTGAGACTACAGGTGCCCACCACAAGGCCCGGCTATTTTTCTATTTTGCAGTTCGGCGGAGGCCGGGTTTGAACCCACCACCTTCGGTGTATGGGGCCAGCGCCCTACTCCATGAGCCACAGACGCCGTCCCTTTCTCAAATTTTTTTTCATTGTTTTTGACAATGTTAATTCAAAAGAGTTGTCTTTAAGCTCTGAGATTCTTTCTTCTAACTGGTACGGTCTATTCTTGAAGCTTTCCACTGTGTTTTGTATTTCCCTAAATGAATTTTTCTTTTCCAGAAGTTCTACCTGGTTTCTCTTTAACACATTACTCTCTTTAATGAATTTTTAATTCATTTATTGAATTTTTTATTTTTTTGTTTCTTTGACTTTTGTTTTCCATTTTCTCTTTGGTTTCATTCAGCTTCTTTACCATCCATATACAGAATTCATTATCTATCATTTTAATATTTTCCTTTTGGTTGATATCCATTGCTAGAGAGCTGGTGTCCTTTTGCTCTTACATTTCATACTTCCAGAGTATTTTTCCTGATTCCTTATCATCTGGAGCAGCTTTTACTTCGCATTTTTAGTTTTTCTTTTGCTTAGATGGGGCTTTCCCCCGTTTACTCACATTGACGTGTTTGCAGCATGTGTTGCATAAGAATCTTTGGCTTTATTTGTGAATGCTTTAATAGTGATTTAGGTTCTCTGTAGATGACTGTGTTATAGATATCCTTAGTGTGGTGGTTTTCTCAATTGTTACATGTTTGTAGGTTGTACCAGTAGTGAGCTAAGTGTTTGGGCATATTCCCTGATGGAAGTTCTTGAAATTCTTTCTCTTTTCCCAATCCTGTGGTCTTCTTAACAGTATAAATCGCATTGGCATGCCGAGTTTAATCTCTGAGACAGTAGGTGGTGCTTGTGGGTGAAAATTGACCTCACCCTGCATGACTGAGTCAGTAAATGCTATAAAGGTGCTTAAGTGGTGCTTGCTGGAATGAATAAGCTGCAGTGTTATTGTTAGGACCCGTGACTGGCTGTAGTCACTGAAGAAGAGCACCTGAATGATCCAAGTAGTGAGTGGGGCCCTGGAACTTCCAGAGGTGTCCTTATTATCTGTACAGGGAAGACAAGTTAGGGTAATGAGGCTGAGTAATGCTGAGTTGGGCGTGCTTGGCCTCAGGCTCCACACGAACTGGTAAATTAGATGTTTTGGCAGCATTCAAAAGTATGCTTCCAGCTTCTGGGGAATGCCACCAGGGAGGTGGCCTCAGTCACCTAGTAGAAAGTCTGCTTGTGGAGACAAGGCCAATTGAGATTCACTATCTCGCTGTCTAGTTCTCAACAATCCCCCACCTCTAGCCTGCATGTCTCTCCCACTAGCATAGATCTCCTCAAAATGCTGGTAGACAGAGTTTCCAAAAATTGGGCACTGTGGGTCCATTATAAGTCTTCAAGGGAAGGGATGTAGACCCCACTTTCTATGGAGTATGCAGCTGCTGAAGAGAGGAAATTGCTCACCAAATTTTTGGCACAAATTGATTTTCCACTGGAATGTGTGCAGGAGGTGCCACAGCTCCTAATCAGCCTTACTGCCTGGTGATGTTGCTCCTGGTTGCTGTTGCTCCTGGGGGTGGGCTTTTCCTCATGAAAGACCCAACCTAGTTCAATAAGGTGGTTTTCCTGTGGGATGGGGGGATGGGCACTCTCCCAGATCACTGTGTGTTGGAACCCCACAGTATTCTCCCATTAGTTCTATCTATGTGAGTACCTTTGCCATCTGGGTCCAGCTCCCAGGCCTCCCTCTTGTGTCTCCCAGCAACCCACTTGAGTCCGGGGGACATGAGGTCTGGCTTGCTTGTCTGACCCTGGGCTGTGACTCTGCAATGTGCCAGTGGACAGGAAACACCGAAATGAGGCACCCTTAGTCCACTGCCGTTCCCCAGGAAAAACACATGGGGGCCACTCTCTGGGGAAACCTTACCCTGTACCACATGCCCACTGAGGAGAAGTGGTTGCTCACAAATTCTTGGCACAAACTTCTCTCCTAAATGGAATGGGTGGGGGAGGGGCTGCAGCTCCCAGTTATTCCAAGGACCTGACTGCTGTACCTGGTTGCTATGGCTCCTGGGGTGAGCTCTTTCTTGCCAAATAACACACTTTTGTTCAACAGGGCACTTTTCCTGCAGGAGGATGGGTAGTCTTCCAGATCACTGTGCCTCAGAACCCCACAATATTCTCCTTGATCACCTGAGTCTGGCTCTCAGATCTCTCTTCTGTGTTTCCCAGCAGAGCCACTCAACTCTTGGGGGGCACAGGTCCAGCCTGCTTGCCTAATCTGCTGGTGTGTGACTCCATGAAATCCCAGTGGGAAGGGAGCTTCCAAATTGGGCACCCCGGGGTCATGGTAAACCCCTCAGGGAAAGGTGGGGCACCCACTCATTGGGGGAACTTCAAGCTGTAGCACACACACACTAGGGAGAGGCAGCTGGTCACCAAATTCTCAGCTCAAACTCCTTTCCTATTTATAGTGGTGGAGGAGTGATGAAGAAGGAAATGTCTGAATGGAAGAGTATCAGCCTCTTGTGATACTCTTCTTGGAGGGGAGCCAACACAGAATTTCCAAGCTTTGGGATCATGGAAGTTCTCTTCACTATGCCATATTTGCCACCATGGATGGGCTTCTGGAGGTGGGAAAGCCTTCAAAAACTTTGGTAGCATGCTTGGCACTGAAGGCTCTTGGAAGGAAGAGAGGGATTCCCCTTACCCTTTCATTGGGCTCCAAGCCTCTTTAGGCTTAATCCTCATTGATATGTTTATTCCTTTGTCTTCTTTCTCTGAATCACACTTTTCCTCTGTGAGGTCTCCAGCATGATCTTGCACCTCTCTCTGTGAACTATACCTGATCTGTGTCTCTTCTCTGCTCTACTTTACTTGATATCCTATCTTTCCTCCATGGTGGTCCAGCAAGCAATCTCTCTCTAGTCAGCCATCTTGACCCCTTCCTGTAGCTGTTGTTAATGAGATTACTTTCTTGGTTTCTCTTCCAGATGGTTTGATGTTGGCATATAAAAATGCTACTAGTTTTTGTATGTTGATTTTGTATCCTGAAACTTTACTGAAATAGTTAATCACTTGTAATATTGTGAAATGTTTCATCAGTACTAATAGTTTTAGGGTGGAGTCTTTGGTTTTCTCTAAGATTGTATCATCTGAAAACAAGAATAAATTGACTTCTTCCTTTCCAATTTGGATGTACTTTGTTTCTTTCTCTTGCTTTAGCTATAACTTTCAGTACTATATTGAATAACAGTGATGAAAGTGGGCATCCTTTCTTGTTCCAGATCTTTTCAGTTTTTCCACATTCAGCATGATAGTAGTTGTGCATCTGTCATATATGGCTTTTATAACGTTGAGGTAAGATTATTTTGTACTCAGTATTTTGAGAGTATCATGAAAGAATGTTGAATTTTATCAAATACTTTTTCAATATCAATTGAAATGCCCATATAGTTCTTATCCTTCATTCTGTTGATATGATGTATCACATTGCTTGATTTTCATATGTTGAAACATCCTTGCATTCCTGGGATCAATCTTACTTGAAAACAAAGAATTACTTTTTCAGAGTATTGTTGTATTCATTTTGATAGTATTTTGCCTAGGATTTTTGCGTCTGTGTTCATCAGAGATATTATTCTACAGTTTTCTTTGCATGTGCATGTATCTGTCTGGTTTTGGTATCATGGTAATACTACATTTGTGGAATGAATTGGGAAATATCCCCTGCTTAATTTTTTAAATAGTTTGAATAGGATTGATAATAATTTTTCATTAAAGGTTTGGTAGAATTTAGCAGGGCATCTCTTGAGTTCTGGAATTTTCTTTCATTTTTTTTATTAAATCATAGCTGTGTACATTAATGCAATCATGGTATACAATGTGCTGGTTTTATATGCAATTTGAAATATTTTCATCAAACTGGTTAACATTAGCCTTCACAGCATTTTCTTAATTACTGTGTTAAGACATTTATATTCTACACTTAGTAAATTTCACATACATCCTTGTAAGATGCACTGTAGGTGTGGTCCCACCAATTACCCTAACTCGACCCCTACTCGCCCCCCCTTCCTCTTCTTCTCCCCTTTGCCCTACCTACTTCTTGGGCTATCATTGGTTTCACAGCAGCCCTCCTCCAATGCTTCCTGAATGGCCTTTAATTCAAAATATTCTTTATACCAAGGACTCACATTTAGGGATGAAATTTCATTAGCTCCTTCAACTACATATAATAAGTCCAAAATCCTCTACAGGGACAATTAGTGTCAATTTCTTTTTTTTCCTGTGAGTGGACGACACTTAAGCTTCTTTTTTTTAAAAAAAAAAAAAAAAGTTATCCATATTTTGGAAAAGGTTGAGTAATATAGGTACTAGTTCCTCTTTAAAGGTTTGGTAGAATTC
>CAUYRH010158993.1:0-35870 GCA_963574655.1 Perodicticus potto | reverse complement strand
CATATACAATCTGAAATGTTTTCATCAAACTGTTTAACATAGCCTTCATGGCATTTTCTTAGTTATTGTATGAAGACATTTGTATTCTGCATTTAGTAACGTTCGTGTGTCCTTTTTATTAGAAAATTGGTTAGGACATTTGTATATATTAAGCTTTCTATAATACTATCTATTAGTGTGTTGGTTTTCACAATTTCAAAAACGCACAATAAGAGTAAAAAATTCTCGTTATTTTATCTTTAAAACACAGGGTACTTCCATGTTACTGAAATTAGTACTGTTGAATATAAATTTCATTGCTATAGTTGCTACAAAACCCAAGATTTTTTTTAAAGGTGATTTGTGTAGTTTGTGTTGTTTTTGAGGAATTTCAAGTAGCAGAAATAAAGAAGAGGAAGTGCTGCACGTGCAGGTGAGAAGGGGAATTAAAGGAAAAGGAATTCTTAGTCATTACTTGAAAATCCTGTTTTTCTCCTTTGTTCTATCTGCCAGTGGAAAGTCTTTTAATATCTCGTTGAAGTCGCTTTATTTCCAAAGACTAAAAGTCATGACTCTAACACGAACATTTTCACATTTAATAATACTTTGAGATTTAAACATTTTTTCCCTATCTCAAATTATTATTAACAACAGCAAGCCAGCAAGCACACTGGGCTTACTTAATAGTAGGAACTATAATAAATGCTTGTCATGTATTAATCAATAAGATGTTAGCACATTTTAGCATAATAATATGTTATTCATACATTAAACTGTATTAACATTTCTGCTAATGGAAGCATAAGTTTTCTAGTTGTTCAAGCCAAAAACGTTGGTGCAATTCTAAACTCTTCTTTCTCCATCCTGTATCTAATCTGCTCAGAGACCCTATTGACACTATTCTTAGAATAAACCGAGAATCTGTCCAGCTCTTCCCATTCACTCTGCTTCCTCCTTTGCCCGGAAACCACCATCTTTCCCCTGCATTGTGGGGACAGCCTCCTGCCTGCTTCCCTGACTCCTCCTTTACTCCTCACTAGTCAATTTTCATAAAGCAAACGAAGGAACACGGGTTAAAGCATGAATCTCACTGTGTCATTGTTGGGTCCAAACCCCTCCAGGACTCCCTGTCTCTCTTAGAATAAAAGCCATGCCAAAGTCCTAATCAGGGTCGGTACGGACACATACCCGATCATCCCATCCCCTTCCCACACACACTCCTTATTTCCTGTAATTACCTCCTCATTACTCTACTCCAGCGTCACTGCCTTTTTTGTGCTTGCTTGGACTAACCAGGCATGCTTCTCTCTCAAGGCCTTTGCAACTACAGGGCCCTGTGCCTTGCAGGCTCTCCCCCTGACAGAGACAACACCCTCAATTCCTTCAGGCTCTTTTGGAATTGCCTTTTCAGTGAGACCTTCCCTGACTTCCTTGCCTAAACCTTCAAATCCCCTGCCCATCAACAGTTCATTTACACTCTTCTCTGTTTTTTTTTTTTTTCCTCTTTCACACTCATCACAAACACATGTACATGTGTACCCAGAGGTACCAAAATAGCTACGTATTGCTATTTGAAGTTGAATTGAATTATGGTAGCGATGTGTAGGATGACATTTGCTCTGAAGATGACATTACTCAAATGAATGCTGATGTCACCATGTGACAGGCAGGACAGGCAAAGAAATGACGGAAGCAGGATGGTCATTCGAGTAGCTCCAGACCCTTTTGAAGTGGTATCTGAAATTTGAGAATGTTGTGGAAGTACAACAACAACGGAGGTGTGAGTATGGGGACCTTACAGGATGTGGTGTGCCATAGGAAACCAGCTGTGTCAAAATAGGTTTATGTACAATTCTAAAGTGGATTTAGTAGAAGAAACACCGGGTAGTTATCTGCTGACAGCTAAAAACAGAGCCTTAGAGAGTGGGTTAGGAGGCAGATAAATAATGGTGGGTAGGGACTAAAGGACTCAAGAGGAAAGAGATGGTCTCTGAATAGAGGTGAGAACAAACACCCAAGTTAAATGTGACTTACCTCACAATTTTACCTTAGAGGATGGAACTCACTATTGGAGATGATTTTTAAATCAAATACTTGGCATTGCTTAAAAATGAAATTTTGTCATGGCCAGGTATAAACTTCTCCAGTGACTTACAAGTTGTAGATTTCACATATATAGAAAATTGTCAAGTTCATTTCTCTCAGACTATTTCTATTTATTCTTTCACAGGATTCAGCTTGCATGGCACTGTGAAACCAGAACAAGACATTCTATTTTTCAAATTGTTATTCTTGCTAACATATTAAGCCGACTCTAGCTTCCTACACTGAACAGCCTAACCAAAAAAAAATGCCATTTATCCTGAGTCTGTTTAATGTGTTTTCATCCTCAAGGGTGTCTCTTACCACATCTTATTCCTGAGGAAAGTCCAGTTTCTTCCAGCTGATTATGTTCCTGATTTGACAAGGTCACTCTCGACTTCCTGACTGTCATCCTAACCATGGGCTGTGTGATCTAGCTTAGCGACAGACAGGTCGCTCAGGCCCTTCAATAAGAGGGCATAGTGCCCTTATATAGTGGTGATTCCATCAATAAGCAATTAAAAAAAAGAAGATATTCCAGGTAAAACATGCTAAGAAGAAATAATAGAGTAACGTGATCATCTGAGACTAGAGGAGGATAGGGTAGTGATGTAGTTACCTTGGATAATCACGGAGCATTTCTGAGAAGTAGCAGAATTTAAACCCAAATGACGAGGAGAGGACAGCCATATGAGAATCCTGGAGAATTTTAGGTGACCAGGTAGAGACAAAGGCCTGGAAGTGGAAATGGATTTGCTTTGTCAAGAAACAGAAGGGACGCTAGAATGACCAGATAGAGTGGTAGGTATATACACATAAAGAGAGGCCCAGCACTGACCTTCCTTTAAGCTTGTGAGCACTGGAATTGTTATTCTGTAGGTGTGTCCCAGTTATAAATGTATTGCATATTTATGGCAGAAAATAACTTGAATTTGCTGGACACTTAAGTAATTTATACAAAATAAAAAATAAACCTTTAACACGCGTTCTCATTTTGCTTAACATTTTGCAGACAGGGAAACCATGGCACATAAATGTTACGTGACTTCCTTTAAAAGGCCTTAGAAAGGTCCACTCACCTCATCTCACCTCACCTCACCTCACTTCCCTCTGCCACCACACACACAGGTTTGTTCTGACTCCTCATGCATGATCAAAAGTTTCAAAAGGTAGAAGCTGTTTTCTAGTTTACATTTCCAATGAACTTGTTGCTTTATGCTTGGGTTTGGTAGCATAAATTCTTATAGCAGAAAAGGGAACAATTTGAAGAATTGGAAAAACAATCTAGATATAATAGAAATATGCTAGTGTTAAATCTATCAAGACTACTTTTTAGAGGCACAAGAAAGTTAATCATGTTTTTCCTATTTTTTAATTTTGAAAAATAAAATATTATATGGAGGTATATTATTTCCTATCTCAACCTCTTACACTTGATCTTAGCCAAAAGGCTGATAAGCAATACTGTCTCAACTTGTTAACCATAAAACTTTTTTCATCCTTTTTATATTATTTTTGGAATTTATTGTCTAAAAAACTTCTTTTTCCTGGTTCTTGTTTGCTGTTTTTATAATTTCAGTTGTATTTCTACAAATGTCATTCTCTTTGGAATGACATGGCCTTGATTGACGTTTGTTGGCCTTTGTCTTTTAATTCAGTCCTTTTCGTGTTTTTACCCTAATTTACCTACTTTTGCTTTGGTCTTTTGATTTCTTCCATCTTTATGGTTTATTAAATCTTTCTTATAAAAGTTTGAACTATAGAAGTAACTCATTTTCTTAGAGTTTTTTTTAAAACTCTTACGCATTTATTAAATTTTAAATACACTTAAAATTTATTCTGCATTTTTTGCCAAGTCTCAAAGCTGGTTTCCTGGTTTAGCATTGTAGATTCTTGTAATAATTTTTTTTAAAAACCATCAATACCAGATCTTACACTGAAGGAAAAGGTCTTGTCATTATTATTCACTAGTGTTTTGACAATTTGTTTATCAGTTGCAGATGCATTAAATAAATTTTATACACATTTCATAACTTTAAAACTTCCTTAGGACACTTGAAGCTTCTAATTTTCATCAGACAAATATCTCAAATGGATTTTTAAATATGTATGATAATTAACACATTTTAAATGCATCCTGATTTTAATGGGTCTGAGAACTTTTTTACAGGGCTAGTATACATTTTTTCTTGTGTTATTAAAAAAAATGGAAATTCAGAAAAGTATAAAATTGTCTGATCCATTTTCTCTTCTAGGTTTAGATGCTATTTTCTCTAGATCCGTTTTCTTGACCCATTTTCTCTTCTAGGTCTGGGTACATGTTACTGATGACATGAAAGATAACTTAATAGTTACCTTTCATGTCATCAGTAACACGTATCTCAACGTTCATGTACAAGTTGTCAGTACATGTATTACAAACAGCTGAAATCAAGGCAGAATAGCATGTTTTGTTATGCAAAATTGAATCAGAACACATGCAAAAAGGGAAGAATTAGGATAGAGTTCTGGTATTTCAGAATAAACTTTACTTACTCACGGATTTCTCACGTTTATATACATGTTGGTACATGAGCGGGAATTCTCTCTGAATTTTCTCTGTATTTTGAGAGAAGAGTAAATAGCCCTTAACATGGCTACTTTCTCTATATTCTTAGCTTTTGCAATGTATATATTTTACTATTGAAATTGTCCAGCAAAGATGTTGGAAAGGGGCTACTGTTTTCTAGTGGAACTAGTTAACACTGCTGCAGTTAGGAAACTCTGCTTTTTGAAAAAGATGAAACAGAAGGTAAAAGAAAAGGGAAGAATGCAACAGTCGATATTGTGTTTCATATCAACTC
Source organism: Perodicticus potto (assembly GCA_963574655.1). Lineage (NCBI taxonomy): Eukaryota > Metazoa > Chordata > Mammalia > Primates > Lorisidae > Perodicticus > Perodicticus potto. The sequence goes on along the minus strand of CAUYRH010158993.1, from coordinate 30,966 downwards.
TACTACTCATCTGTATGACCGACTACTTCTCAATCAATGTAGTAGATTAATGATGATGATACGAAGATAACAAAGAACCGTGAAGCAACAAGACGCTTTTAGAGCGTCTTCTTTCTACTTCTCCCCGCTCATAAATAATGACATTTAGTTCTTCCATTTCTCGAAGGGAGCTTACTACCTTTTCAGAGATGATTAAAACCTGATGCTACTTAGTAATGAAGAAAACCCACTTAAAAAGTCCCCCCTTGACTACCTAACTGGGCTCCTACCTTTCTTCTTTCTCCCCACCTTTCCAATCCATTATCACGCCGCCATCTTCACAATCTTTCTAAAGCAGCAGTTTTCAATGTGTGGGTTGCGACCCCTTTGGGGGTCGAATGACCCTTTCACAGGGTCGCCTAAGACCATCCTGCATATTAGATATTTACATTATGATTCATAACAGTAGCAAAATTACAGTTATGAAGTAGCAACCACAATAATTTTATGGTTGGGGGTCACCACAACATGAGGAATTGTATTAAAGGGTCGCGGCATTAGGAAGGTTGAGAACCACTGTTCTAAAGCATAGAACTCATTAATTCTCTCTTTTAAAAATCCTTGAAGGGCTCAGTGCCTATAGCTCAGTGTAGGGCGGTGGCCACATACACGGAAGCTGGCGGGTTCGAATCCAAACAACAATGACAACTACAACCAAAAAATAGCCAGGCATGGTGGGCAACAACCCTCCCAGCCTCCCAAGTAGTCCCAGCTACTAGGAAGGCTGAGGCAAGAGAATTGCTTAAGGCCAAGAGCTTGAGGTTGCTGTGAGCTGTGACACCACTGCACTCTACCCAGGGCAATAGCTTGAGACTCTGTCTCAAAAGAAATAAATACATAAAAATCCTTACAGATTTCCCCCTCCATGTGCCATAGGACCCAAACTCCTTTCATGGCTCATAACCACTATTCTTAGCACCTCCTGTCCTCTGTATCCTCTTCCCGTAGAGCTGATGTTGGGAATGCCTGTCCATTGGATTTTTGCAAAAGTTCACTGAGAAGACGTACATAAAATACTGCATAATAACTGGTATTTATTGAGCCTTTATCATCTCACCAGGTGCCAAGAACTGGGCTAGGTGCTTATATGTATTTTTTTTATTTAAGCATCTTACGACCTCATAAGGTATAGATGCTTTTATAAACTCTGTTCTGTACATGAAAAAAACAAAACAAAACAGGTTTTTGAAAGGTCAAGCACTTTTCCCAAGGTCCCACCTATAGATAGAAATGGAGTTGTAATTTTATCTATCCACCAACTCCAAAATTGATGCTTTTATAGACTTTCCTGCTGCCTGGCACATTGCCTGGTATACAATTCCATTTTGATTAAATATTCATTTTTTTAAAACCCATAAATATAAAACTTATAGTATCTGAAAAGTGACAGTTTTTCTTGTTTTCCTTGCCCACCGAAGCTAGCGGATATTCTGCTTCTTTCATTCCTTTTAGATGGCCCATTTTCTCTCTGCCAGTCTCTTCCATCTCCCCACTCGCTACACTGTAGGGTAACAATGTGCTTATATTCTAACCCCTTGAGTGCAGGCACTATATTTTCATTGTCTCTGCATCCTCCAAGCTTAGCATTGTGTGTGCCACTCAACAATTATTTAACAACTGATGGAATGAAGGAGACTCCAAGATAATTTAAAGTATATAGGCTCTCCTCTTTCTCAATAAAATGCTGAATTTCTTCTTCCATTTAATGCCTAACTGCACTAAGCTAGATCATTATGAAACAGCATAGTCAGACTTAAGGAGGCAAGGAAGATGAATCGCCCTCTTTTACTTCCCTCCTCTTTTCTCTCCATAACACTGAGGGATTTTCCTGCTAGATGAGAAAGAGACAAAGTTGAAAGAGAGAAGAGGCATTCGGAGATAGTAAAATAGAATCACTATTTTAAAAATACTAGTTATGCTCCCCCATGCTAAGTCTCCTAAAACTTAAGTCTGTTCCCCTCTTCCACCCCGATCCTTTTAACACAGTTTTGCAAACACAGTCACACCTTTATTCGCTGTGTTTCTGAGAGGTAAAAGAGGAAACACTCCTAAATTCTAACATCTGAGAAGCTAAGGGAGATCAAATGATGAGCACATGGTTCCTGAGTGGGTCAGTGAAAGTTCCAGGAATAGAGTTCAGATCTTCTGACTGCTAGTCCAGGGTCCTAGTCATCCAGCTACTGTCTTGTTCCCTAGAGACTCTGGGAAAAATAGAAGATGGTATAACTGACAGAGTTAAGCACTGTCATTGCCAGTGTCTACCTTCTATTTTCCCATGTTTAGTAGCACGGAAACTCCTAAATGCTTATATGCTATTGGTTATTATGTAATATTATATCAATATTATAATTTGATATAATATTATTGATTATAATATATATATAATATATATTAATATTGATAATAATATTGATTATAATATATATATAATATTATATATTATGCCAGTTCAGAAATCTCTCTATAACTTACATTACTCCTAAAATATAGGGAACTCACATATATCTCTGCAAAAGCATTTTATAAATTATATAATAAATCACATGAATAGTTATTCTTCATCATTATTCTGCTGAAGAAGAGAGCTAACATTGTTTTTAACATACTTTTTATTTTTTTTAATGTAAGGTCCTCCATCTCTGAGTAAGATTCAGCTACTGTCAGGCCCAAACCAGATTTGGTTCTCTGGGGGAAAAATAGTAATCATGTGAAACAAACAAACAAAATAGTCATTAAGATCTCAATATGGTAGGACATATCTATAAATTACAATCCCATTCCTAAGAGAGAGAAACCACTGCCTCTGTCTATACATTTATTAGCTGAACCTTAAAAACTGACATTATACCCCTTTGCCTCCTCTTTACTTAGAGAGATGAGAGATGGTGGCTTAGCTTTCTCTGGAGAGATGAAAGGCAGATAAATCCTGAGTGTGATCCCATCAGGGCAGAGAGATATGTACCAGTAGATAGGATAGTCAGAACCTCCTTTATCTGCCATTTCTTTGTCTGCAAAAAGGGGGTAATGTTACTCTCCTTTCCCACAGGTTGCTGCAAAGATTAATGATAAATGTGTAAACATAGGCTTAATTCATATGATGTTGGAACTGAAAAGGACCTTTACATTATGGAATTTAATCTCATCATTTGTCACGGAAGGAAACCGTGGCACAGGAATGCTAAATGCTGTGCCTAAGACATTTGGCCAGTGAGTCATACATCTGAGATTAGAAACTGAGTTTTACACATGCTTGTTGTGTTGTGGGGTGATTTCTTTTTTGTTTGTTTTTTTTGTTTGTCATGAGATAGAGTCTCACTCTGTTGCCCTTGGAAGAGTGCTGTGGTGTCATAGCTCACAGCAACATCAAACTCTTGTTATCAAGTGATCCTCTTGCCCCAGCCTCCTGAGTAGCTGGGACTACAGGTGCCCTCCGTGAGTCCTGGCAAATTTTTCTCTTTTAGTTGAGATGGGGTCTTGCTCTTGCTTAGGCTGGACTTGAACTCTTGAGCTCAAGCAATCCACTTGCTTTGACCTCCCAGAGTGCTAAGTTTATAGGCAGGAGCCACTGTGGCCACCCTTGATAGGCACAACAGAACTGATGGGCACAGGCGAGGAGTATGAAGACTGATGTAATGATCTGGAAAAGGAAGGGGGCTGTTTATACAGTGCAATATGAAAGCAGATAAGAAAAGAGAAAAGTATAAGGAATAATTTTATCAGAGGGTTACCAAAGATAGATTAAAAAGTGAAAAACTTTTAATTTCCCAGTAGTGTTACATGATTACAATATCTACTAAGGGTATTTTTTACTTTATTTTATTTTTTAAAAATTATTATTATTATTATTATTCTTTTTTGCAGTTTTTGGCTGGGGCTGGGTTTGAACCTGCCACCTCTGGCTTATGGGGCCAGCATCCTACTCCTTTGAGCCACAGGTGCCGCCCAACATGTAATACGTTTTAATTGCATTCAATTTATTCAATTCATTCAACAAATATTTACTGAATGACTACTATGAGTATATGCCAATAATGAGCTAGATCATGTTTAAAAGTAAAAGATCATAAAGATTATAATCAGTGTACTGGGAAAGAGTTGATCCCAATAAGCACATATAGGTGTTCAACTGTTTTCAACAAATATTTACTTAGGGAACACATTGCTGATATAGACATTTAATTGCCAACTGAAAGTTCCCTTCAATCAAGTTCTGAGGAAATCTCTATGTTTGCTGTTCATGAATAGGACCTCATATTCTACTACACTCCTCACCAGGATATAGTACAAAAATTATGCCAAATAGTTTGAAAAGTGAGATAAAAGCAGAGGTTCTGGGAATATTTTAGTTCATGTCCTAGACAAGAAGACAAGAAAATCTATATTCATTGAGAAAATTCTATTAATATGTCCTCTAAACCTAAATACAGATTAGGAAGACAGAAATTTTCTAGGAGATTTAGAAATATCAGAATTTTCCTCGGGGGTCCTTGGTGTCAGGAATGGAAGAATGAATACACAGATCACAAGTATGCGAAAGCAAGAGAATTCTTTGAGAGAAAGGAAAGAGGACGCCCCCAGCTCAGGGAACAGGGTCCGGAGAGAGTGGCCACTTCTGGCTCTCTGGGGAGGGGCTTTCAAGAAAGTGTTCAAGCCTGGTTATTAGTGGTGCACTCCCTTTGGCTCTTTCGAATTAACATGGCTCATGGTTATTGGCTCCCTCTTAGCGGGTGGGCTTCCTTCGCCCAATGGGCGTGTGTGTTCCACCCCCCCACAGCTGTTGACTCATGGCTGCATAAACCACCCAGGCACTCTGTGTGGTTATGGAACTTCCATCTGGGGATTTTCCAGTCCTGTTGGCTGTGCCCAACCCCCTCTCCTGAACCTCCTTCTTTTCTAGACCCCATTTCCCAGTCCCTGACTAAAAGCTTTCTGACTCCTATCAGAATGAAGAAAGATACAGCACAATCCAATTAGAGCTGTGCATCAGGTTTTAATAAAAGGTTTTGGGAGAGAAAATAGTGCTTTTCAAGAAAAGTGTGAAAACAGCCATTACCTTCAAGTGGTATCATACAAGCACGTATCTAGCTTTGCAATGCCATCCGTTATTGAAATGATTAATTACATAAAACTTTTTCTGTGTCTTTTATCTTTAAATAGATGTATTTTGGAAAACTCCTATGGCCTAAAATCTGGAGATGTTTTAAAAATACTATTTATTTTTTGTTTATTTTTGGCTTTTAATCAATAATTTCAGGCTAAATGCAATCAAATATATAAAAAGAAAAGTTGGCAAATGAAATACTCTATTATCTGATAACTGATGGATTGTTCTTGTTGCCTAATGTTTCTGTATTGATTTTGATTGTGGTTCAAGTGCAACACACACACACACATTATTAGCTAAGAAGGGGAACACTTTTTACTATATATCTCTATATATCTTTTTCTTTTCAATTTTTGCTACTTTTTGTAGAGGTTTGTAGTCTGTCATGTGTTTCTAGCTATTCTTTACTTGTATCAAATGTAAATACTATGATTCAAAAAAACTGCATAATGGTAACCATTGCAAATTTATGGTAGTAGCGCTACTTTACTTTCCATTACCACGTGGCTATCTTACAAGTTATTCTTTAAAATATTTCCTTCAATTATTTTTCTTCGATCCTAGTACTCTTTGCCAATTCTACCTCCTCCTACTCTGTGTATCACTAAACTAATACATCTCTGAAATAAATATGCATATTCAGAGTCTCATAGGAAAGACATCTGAGAAAATCCTGCTAAAAGGAAAAGAATAGAGCAAAATATGGAACAGTGTTGAGCTCATTGCCTGGTTTATTTTTGGCCTTGATCATATGAGCCAGCACTTGCTTGTTTTGAAAGGTGACTCTGAGTTACTCTGTGCTGATGGAATTTATTATAAGGAAAGGAACAATTTACAAGGCATGGCTTAAACGTGTAATTGTAGTCTTGAGACTCATATAAGTCACCTGCTATGTTCAGAAAGGCAGTCATAATAAAATTCAGGTTTCTTTCTCTAGTTTCTTAAATTTCCTAGGGTGTCAAGTTTAATTTGGGGATTCTTCTCAAATGAGGAAGTTTATTACAGAAAGATAAGGAAGTATCAGATTTTCCCATAAGTTCATCCTCAGTTATCCCTTAAAAGTTTACTTTCTGACTAAGCCACATTCTTATATCAAAAATGTATTTATTCCTGATGACCCACAAAAAAAGGCCATAATTAATATAGGATTTATGTGAAAGAATAAAAAGCTCCCTTACTTTTCTAATACCCACCTTAAAGTGATTGATTTTGAATTACTGAATTCTGTACAGTTTTATCCTAAGCTAGATTTGCTTTTGCTTCCATGTGGTATTTTTTAACTTGTTCCTCCTCCATTACTCTCATTTCCATAAATGATATTAACTTGAAAAACTTGAATAGATTCAAACTCACCTGTTTCGGTAAGAATAACTCAAGAAGGGTGTGATTCAATTAACTACTCAATCTATGTGAATATCATCTGCTTTATGGTGACTGTGGAATTAAATAGCATGCTATAGAATCAGATTTCTATGATTCAACTTCTGCCTCTATTACTTACTATTTATTTGACCTTGGACCAGTATAATTTGCCTAAACTTTAGTTTTCTTGTCTGTGAAATGGGTATAATAACAGTAGCCACTTTATAGATCCTTGTGAAGAATTGCCCATGGCAAGCATTCAATAAATGTATGCTTTTATTATTGTTGTTGATTTTGTAATTTTTATTTTACCCCAAGATAAAGTATTTTAGTTGTTGGAATCTTTCTTCCAGAACTAACTTTTAAGCCCTTCATTCATTTTAGGTTCTCCTATAAATCAGCTATACCTTTGCATACTGAAGAACTTAGGCAGGATCCTAAGGAGGAGCATATTGTGACTTTTTGGAGGATTTTTTACTTGTGTGTTTTGACTTACCTTTTAGGTTACAATGGCTCATACAGCCTACAAATAAGACTTTTTAGAAAATGTTGTGTCAACTCATCTAAGTAAGTCTTTTAGAGTACTAGTTCTTCGTAGTTCATCACAGAGATTTAGTGATAAAATTGTACAGAATTAAGTAATTCAATCTCTATGTGATGACATTTTTGAAAACTACTGAATACTTTTGACTACCTTAAAAATTTTCTGAATTTTTTTAAAAAATTAATAGGGTTATGCCTTAGGAATTTTGGGAAAAACTGTAAGACAGAAGTTTCTTATGTAAGAGTGTATAATCATTTAAAGGGATGCCAGAAAGTTTTTCTCCAAAGGATTTTAAAAATAGGTCAAATTCATTCGTCTGGGGCAATTTTAGGTACAGTCCTGGTGAAAGCCAGAAGACTTCAAACTCTGTCAACTTCTGTTTCTCAAAAGTGATTTTATGGAAGGTGTTATATTTTATGACTATTTGGGGTCATTGAATTGACCTGAGATTTAATGCGTAGGTTATGATTTTTTTTTTTAAAGCAGGTGCTGAGGCTTCTGTTCTAGCCCCACATTTCTTTTCATGACTTTCTTCTCTGGCTGTTCAGTCTGTGGTTAACTGATGGGATGTTGAGCTACCTACTCATCTCAATGAAGAATTTAATGGAGAGCACTGTACTGATCTCATTTTGTTGAGGTTCTGTGCTTACAAGGTGAAGGCCTTTTGATGTCACATGATCAGTAGGAAACTCTTGAAGGTGGTGGTGTTTGCCATATAGAAAGGCATTCCTTTCAACATCATATAAACTGTTTATTGTACTTACTTCTCCACTGTAAAGCATACCATGTTTTATTTCTGAAAGGGGGGAAGTAAAAAAGGAATTCCACAACCTATCAAAAACCAAACCCTTCTGCAGCTTATTACGTGGAACTATTTGTGGTGGCTCCTTCCTATAGAAACACAGTTCTTAAAGACTAAAAAAATAAGCTCATCCCACACCCTCATCTGTGGACACCATGCTGTTTGCAGGTGAATCACTAATGCTTGGCTGGTTTAATAGATGCCATGTGTTTATAGAGTGAGTATACCAGCAAAAATTTGCTTTTAGACACCCTCCCATTTCAAATACAAGTAGTTTCTCCTATAGTGTATTATAATTTGGTCTATTTGTTAGGACTTTATGGAATAATTTAGAGGTTTTAAGTTTTTCTTTAGATACATGTATATTAGGAGGAATAAATGAGTAGAATAATAAGCTAGTAGAGGGAATTTGCTTCTGACTGTGAAGTAGAGTTACTGACCCTCAGGTGCTGCTCCATATATTCCTCTAAGATAGGTATACATACCATTCAATACACACACACACACACACACACACACACACACACACACAAGCTCTTTCTGTATTACAGCAAGCCACATTCTTAAATGTATATAATTTTCGATGTTGTAGATTCTTAAATTGTTTTCTTTCTTACTTTTCTAGTAAATGCCCAGTCACCTAGTTTCTCTCTCTCCCTCTCTCTTTGTTCCTTCCACAGAAACAGCCTCCACATAAAATTCTTTCTATTGCACATTAGCCCTCAGTCAGTACAAACAAAACCTGGGAGTCAAATTGCAACCATTCCTTTGGCATGCCACAAACATGCTCCACACACCCTCCTACCCCTCAGCTTGTTTGTTCTGCTACAGTACAGTATTATTATCCTTGGCTAGAGAAGTGTAATCAGAATAATTTGTTGTTTTTCCTAACCTGTGGCTACTGTTGAAAACTGTTTATAATTATAAAATATAACAATACCTCAAGAGACCTAAAATGCCTCTGCTACTGTAGATGGAGTGGAGAGGAAGCATCGTGCAAAGTTTCATAATCTAAGTTTAATAATTAGAGAAACAATTTAATTTCCTTTAGCTGTTTCGAAATTATATCATTATATGGAAAGAAAGAGCTTGTGTGTGTGTGTGTGTGTGTATCCAAAAATGAGGGATTATACAGAGAAATTAGATGATAAGACAGTACTGTTTAAGGATCATTTTCCCTCCAAAAGTTAAAATTTGGACTAATAAAAAAAGAACATGTGTTAAGTATTTTAACTCATTAATGAAGGAACCAGTAAAATGTTCCTTTAGAACATTTCAGGAGAATCTAAACAACAGGCCTTTATAGATCAGGATCATTGAAATGAATGTGCAGATGGAGGAACATCCTTCCGCTGTTGGTGATGAAAATCAGTTCAAAGTCTGTTGGCTAGAATGTGCATAGAAAGAATGTCTTTGTGTATAGACAAGAATTATTTTGTGGCAGGCTCGGTGGCTCATGCCTATAATCCTAGCACTCTAGGAGGCCGAAGTGGGTGGATCACCTGAGCTTAGGAGTTGGAGACCAGCCTGAGCAAGAGTGAGACCTCGTCACTACTAAAGTAGAAAAACTAGCCAGGCTTCATGGTGGGCCCCTATAGTCGCAGCTACTCAGGAGGCTGAGGCAAGAGGATCTCTTGAGCCCAAGAGTTTGAGGTTTCTGTGAGCTATGACGCCTATGACGCCATGGCACTATGCCCAGGGCAACAGAGTGAGACTGACTCAAAAAAAACAAAAATAAAAAGAAAGACTTGTTTTGCCATCAGCACTTACAATTAATAAGGTTGTAAATTAGCTCCGAAAGAATCAGGATTGGCTAACTCATAAGAGTATATTCTTTGAGGATACTCAGTGTCTTCCAACCTTTTTTATCTCAAGGCACACTTGAACCTATAATTAAATTTCTGTGGTACACTTAAATTAAGTTGATGGAAAAAAAGAGTAAAAAGAGAATATACTTAACTGTGCTTTGAACTTCTTTTGAAAATATTTTATTTAATGACCTTTACAATTTTTCGCAGCACCCTGAGCAGAGCAGTTGAAAATCACTGCTCTAGCCATTGCATAGTTTTCCCCTGAAATACAGAATAATAATAATTATTATTATTACCAATAATACTCCATCACTAAGGGCATCATACCCATTGTGACTTGATACTGGCAACAGAAAGAAATCTATACTCTTTAGGCTGACATTCATAATTGAGTTTCAGATTCTTGCTATACTTTTCTGTATGCTATCTGCTATGATCCACAACAGTTACCAACCTAGAAGTGCCCAGAATCACCTGGAGGGCTCTTTGTTACAATAAAACCATTTGCTGAGCCCCTCCTATTTTTAATATCAGTGAATCTGAGGTTGAGCCTGAGAATTTGCATTTCTGACAAGTTCCCGATAATGTTGATGAGGATGCTCTGAGGACAGCACTTTAAGAACCACCCACCCAGATAATCACAAAAAAAAATATTCAACAAATTTAGTTTAAAGATCTAAAGCCCCCCCCCCCCCCACTTTTTAAACTATTTATGAATTGGACAGCATCCCATCTATGAAACAGAAAGGGACTCAGATGAACTAAGCAGAGAAGTGGGCTTTATAGGGAGAAAGGGTTAAAGAAGCACAACTAGGGAACAAAAAGTAGATTGGTTATTTCAAAGTTAACTTTCTTACACAGTTAAAACAGAGGGGACTTTCTTATCATACCACTTCATGTTGACTGGGCTACTTCCAATTGGTTGTTATGAATTTCTTATTTTTTAAGAAAACTGGTCAATTTCAAAGTTCAGTTTGACTACATGGTACGTAGCACAAGTGACTCTATTTTGGTTTGGTCTGATCTTTTAGGACTAGTGCCAGAAATGATCTTCCATAAATTTTATTTAATACAGAAGAAACACATAAAAAAAACTTTGCTGAAAACAGATTTCACCGTGCTAGCTGCAACTAAGTCAAACTGGTGCAAAGGGAACTTCAGACCGTAGGTGTCGTAAGTGGGACTGCAGATAGGAAGATGTATGGGACATTGACCCAGTTCTTTAGGATTCCACAATCTAATGGGAGTATTGAAAGCTGGTTCCCTAAAATATCACTAAAATGACCTTTTGGTAAGGCTAACTTGGAGGATTTTGAGTTAAAGGGAATACCTTAACAGAGCAGTTGTAGTCCCAAGGAGGAAGGGGAGGGAAAGGGGCATAGTTGAGATTGTTGAAATTTTCAAGTCTAATTAAAGACAGATCTTTCAATGTGGCAACTTGACTAGGATTGGGTAAGGATCATGATATGACACTGTAAGATCAATAAAATAAGATAAGGATTTTGAGGTAAGGGATTTAGAAAGTTCTAGTGTATTTCCTAATTGATAGATGCCTTCTTTTGGTGACTTGGTATGTTCTTCATGTTGTTCCTAGCATAAATCAGAAGACAGTAAAGTTATATTAATGTAGATAATCAGCTATTCTAATGGTTTCAATTTTCAAAGACAGAAAGAAACACACACAGAAAAATAGTGTGGTAAGATAAGTAGAATCGAGGTAGTTGCAGAGCCTATTGGGAGCAAATATATAAAATCTTATAACTTCCCTGCTGTCTGCCACTGACAGAAATTCTAAGATTATGAATGTCTTGGTTTGGTTTATCTCTTGTTTATCAAGGAAAAGTTGTTGTATTTAATAAGGCAACATTCCTTCTTGTTTCTTTTTCTCTATTTATACTACTAACACCCCAAGAACTAACAAAATACTTTCATGTATTTATATTATAAACACTCCATGTCAAATTTGGGGTAAATGGAAATAGTTTGTATTTATTAAGGACCTACTATGTTACATAACAAATACAAATACTATGTATATTTTCATGATAATTTTGATTATTCCCTTACTAATGCTGATACTTCTCATAGGGACCTTAAGGATAACGTCTCTAAATAGCTCTTATATTTTATCCAAAACTCTTGGTCTCTTAAGGAGAAAACAGTGATTATGATGATTTTAAAGCAGAGTAATCCTCTATTTAATGATAATAGATATAAGTGTATGTTTTTAAAAGCCAGAATGACAAGTAATCTTTAATTTGTGAAACAAGTCAAGGTATAACTTTGATGACATAAAAATAACATTTATCCCTTTATAAATCAATATTTAGAAACACTCTAAGTGATTATATTAAAGTTACACTGCAGAGAGAAAAATTAAATTTTTTGAAATTGAAAATCTGCCAGTGATTAAACTTTTAAACTCAAATTCTTGAAGAAATAATAAAACTTTGTTTGTAACAAATACACATTAGTTTGATTGTAATACTTAAAAGATATGTAGCATGTTTTTTACAGCTTCCCAAATCAAGCTAGAAAATATGTCTATGATAAAGAAAATTTACTTAGACTTGTTCAGGATAAGCTAATTAAGCATGATATACAAAATCAATGAAGTAAAATTCACTTATTTATGCATTTTAAGTTTAAAGAAAATGTTTACATGGATAGTAGTATAACTAATTAGTTTTATTTATTAGTATTATTATTATTTTTGAAACAGAATCTCTCTGTGTTGCCCAGGTTGGAGCACAGTGACTGTTCACAAATATGATCCTGGCTCATTGCAGCCTCAAAATTCCAGGCTCATGTGATCCTCTATTCTCAGCCTCTTGAGAAGGTGGGATTACAGGTTTGTGGCACCATGCCTGGCTAGTAGCATAACATTAGAAGTTATTCGATACATGCCATTATGCTAATGGCATTCACAACATACAACAGAGTTAGCTAAAGAAGCATCATTCTGTTAGCAATAAACTATTTTACATGCAGCTATCTTTTTCCTATTCTGTATGGGCTCATGTCACACCTTCCTTTCAGTCCCAGATTTCATTGTGCTAGCTCCAACTAAGTCAAATTGGTTCAAAGGGGACATCAGAGACTAGGGTATGTCATAAGTGGAACTGCAAACCGTTAGAAGCTATTAAGTGAAAAGGTGAGGCTGAAGCAGCAATCACAAAAACAGATGTTGGGACATTGCAACAGCCTTTCCCGCATCTCTGTAAATGAGATGGAGAAGTGTCCACATCAATAGAGACGTGGGGCTGGATGTGGTGACTCAGGCCTGTAATCCCAGCACCTTCAGAGGCCAAACTGGGGGGAATCGCTTGAGACCAGCCTGGGCAACAGTGAGACCCTGTCTCTACAAAAAAAAAAAAAAAAAATTAATTTCCTGTAGTCACAGCTACTCAGGAGACTGAGGCAGAAGGATTGCTTGAGTGGAAGAGTTCAAGGTTGCAATGAACTATGGTTGTGCCACTGCACTCCAGCCTGGGTTATAGTGTGAGACCCTGTGTCAGAAGAAAAAGAAAAAGAATAGAAGCATGATATCTTCACTGCACACCATACTAAAGGGCAAGTGTAAAGAATATTAAATATTTTAGCTGAATGCATGAGATGCAATAAAACAGACTATAAAAGTTGCCAGAGGCATCAGCATCAGGTGGTGTTGGGTATGCTCAATCTTTTCCACCATCTTCTAGACAAGGATTTCTGAACATGAGAGATGGTAACATATCCCAAAAATAAAACTGACAAAGTCATGGATAATCTTAAGAAGAAATAAAAATGGGGAGAAATCAGTGTGATTTGACCAAAAAAAAAAAAAAGTGCCACAAAACCATAAAAAGAGTATCAGAAAGGCTAAAACACAGAGTGAGGTTTTAGAAGCTCTAAAGAAAGTAGCTAACTAGGATCATTGTGTGAAACAGGAAGCCCTACAGTACAGGGAGTGAGAAGCACAAGGGAGGGGCCCTTTTTGAAGAAGGTGTACATTGGGTAACAGATTATTAAAAGGGAGAGCAAGTTTAGTGACTATTTTGCTTTATTTTTTTTCAGGAATAAGTTAGTAGAAACATGAAGGCTAAGGTTTATGAGGATACAGTGAAAGAACACCCGCATTTACTTTATGTGAATTGAAACCCCTTGGTCCAGAAAATAGGAGTTACCAGGATATTTTCATATGTGGTCACAGAATTTTGGTAGTAATTTTGTAAAAATCACAGTGTTTCTGTGGCAAGTACAATCTGTACTATAATGAGCAAACTTCAAAATTTATAAAGTGGCTTAAATTCAATAAAAGCTTATTTATTGTTCAAGTCTAAAATTGGAGTTCCTAGGTGGTATTGGGTCTCCTAACGTAGACTCAGATATCTCAAGGTTCTGCCATCTCTAATAAATAGCATCTTAGGTATGCTCATGTGCTGTAGACTGAGGGAAAGAAAAGTTGTGCGGAGGTCCTGTGGGCGTGGCCTAGATCTTTCCACTGGGCAGAAAACAGTCACTTGCACTCCCCTGACCAAAAAGAAACTGGGAAATGTTGTCTTACTGTGTGCCCAGAAAGAAGAAAGTGGCTTAGTGACAGCTAGCCATTCTCTAGCTGGATAATGAAAGATCCGCCAGAAAACTGTAGTTAGTTAAATAATCCTAATTTCAAAAAATGAGATTGAAATGGAGATAAAGGCTTTGAACTATCATAGGTTTGAAACCACTTGCAAGGGGAAAAATAATGATCATTTGGAGTCTGTACCACATGTTTTTCTGCATCTTAGAAAGATGTTTGACAAATATGTGGTATTGTTGATAAATGAGGTCTGGGGGATAGAATCATTTGGTGGATTCATACTTCTTTAGGGTAATGCGTCCAGTGAGTGGTAATCCTTGTCGAACTTGGCAGTGGTCTCTGTGCTATGCCTGGTGACTCTCCTCGCCCATGTCTCATTGAATATTTTTATAAGCAACATGCATTGAGACACATTTGTGGCTCATTCAGCAAAAAAGGGGATATTGGATGACACTTTTGATAAAAGAATGAAGAATAGTTTCAAGGCTAAGCATGATGTCTTATGCCTATAATCCTAGCACACTGGGAGGTTCATGTGGGAGGATCACTTGAGGTCAGGGGTTTAAAACCAGGCTGAGCAAAAGCCAGACTCATGTGTACCTGTAGTCCCAGCTACTTAGGAGGCTGCAGCAGGAGGACCAATTGAGCCTGAAAGTTGAAGGCTTCAGTGAGCTTGACTGATGCCATTGCACTTTAGCTGGGGTTAAAAAAAGAGAGAGAGAGCAGTTTCAAAAATGATCTCAGCAGTCTAGAACAGAGGTCAGAAGAATTTTTTCTGAAAAGTACAGGGAATGAATATTTCAGGTTTTTCAGGCCATAAGGTCTCTATTACTAGTTATGTCTCTAGTTGTAGCCCCAAAGCAGCTGTGAATGGGTTCATGTGTTCAGATAAAACGGAATTTACAAACACAGCAGGCCATACTTGATCAGCCGATAGTTTGCTGTTCCTTGGTCTAGAAGAATAGGCTAAAATCTGAGGACTAGAAATCTACATTTACGAACCCAAATTTATAAATCCCTGAAATATAAGTCTATAAAGCCTCGTCTAGAAGAACAGGCTGAAATCTGATGACTATAAGTCTAAATTTATAACCACAGACTGAGTACTGTCCACATTTCGTGTCTTTCGTAGTCACAGATGAGCTCCAAGATGATGCTCTTATTTTACAGATACGAAAGCTAAATCTCAACAAATAAATAGTTTGACCTAGCTTTCACAGCTGGAAACCCTTTATGCCACTTCAACAAGATGTTTAAGCTAATTGCTTGTATAAAAGATGGAGAGAAACTTCATGTGGCAGCATTTCTCATGGGAAAGCCCTGAGTCCTTCTGACTCTGTTCTTATCCCAATGTGTGACCTTGAGAGCCTCACTTGACCTCTTTGGGCCTTGACTATCTCATGTGTAACCATGAAAGGCTCATCTAGATAAACACTCAGGCCCCTCTCAGGTCTAACATTAGTAGTTACAGTTGCTGTTAATCTTTTAAGGGCATCATGTGAAAGAAAATTGAGACTTATTCTTCGTAGCTCTAAAAGCAATTCCTTTTAACCTTTTTCTAATGTAGTTTTACCTGAGACCAATCTATAAAACATAAAAATGGCACTTTACAAGCTTAAATATGTTTTAAAATTTCAAATTTTTATTTTCTGATTGCAAAGATAATTGCTGACAGAATAAGGTGGGTAGGAAGCTAAATTTTTAACTCAGAGTTACAAATGACTTATGGATTCTTTTTAGCCTTAGAGACTCAGCATTGGTTTGCTTTGGACTGTATTATATCAAGAAAATCCTTGTTCACATACATCAAAAAAAATAGTAATTCTGCAATCTTAAAATACTCTTTAGAGTATAGAAATGGCATGAGACACTAGAAGAAAAATTCACTAACCTGATAACATAAATCACGTGAATCTGGGACTCTTCATCTTATTAGTCTGGCATATATTAGTTTTAAAATGTTGAATAAGCATTTGGCAAAACCATGCATCAGTCAAAATAGGCTAAGCTTTTGTTACGGTGTCAAAGGAAACCCCAAACCTCAGTGACTTGCTGTAATAAATGTTTATTTATTGACATATTTCTTAAAGTTCCAGGTAAGTTTGAGGGCAGGAGCTTAGATCCACATAGTTACTTAGGGATCCAGACTGACCGAGGCTCCACCACATTGTAGCTGTACCATCTAAAGTATGTCCAATCCTTGGCTGCCGAGACAGGGACAGAGGCATATGGACTGTAAAATGCTGGCTGTTTTACCAGAGGCTCTTTTTTCACATGTGTGTGTAAAACACATACTTCTGCTCAGTGGTTGCCAGAACCGGTGTCTTGTCCCTATTTCATAAGCTAGTGTGTAACTGCATCAACAAAATAAGCAAAAGCGCCTGAAAGAACTATGAACTAGCGGATCTCAAATGTGGCTTATAATTAAAGAATGCAAGGTCCTGAGTTCCTACCCTAGAACCCAGGAATCAAGGTCTCTGAGTATAGTTGAGGAATTTGCACTGGTTAAAATACTGCCACAGCTGATTATCATTATCAACAGGAAACTAGTGCTATGAACAAGAAGTGTTTTTAAAGCAAAGGCAAGGCAATAATTAGATCTGTGGATTTAAGGTTACCCTGACTGTAGTATTGGGGAATGGATTAAAGAGAGGAGGAGCTAGAAGCTGGGAGATTTCTTTTTACCACCCAATGTATAAAATTTAACGAGCAAACAATTGCATGTGCTTATGTATTATGCAATGTGTTATCAGGACCAGCTCGATCTGAGAGCCAAAAAAATGTTGTTGACATCTCTGTGTACTTTTAAGACTCTTATCCCACCCCTTCCTTCCTAACTCCTGGACAAACACTAGGGTAGGTCCAAAGTGGCTTCAGTTCACTTAGTAAATGCTGCAGCTGGTGTTGGCTGTGGAGCCGACATGGCACCCATATGCGTCCAAGGATAGATGGGGAGTGAGGTGGGTGGTGGAGTTCTACCTCTCTCTTGGGAGGCAGCTAGAAATGGTCAAATGTTCCTTCAAGCTTGTTGGGCAGCATGGGTTTGAGTTTTGAATCTGGTTATGTTGCTTTTTCTGCTGCTTCCTGGAAAGACTGAGAATGAAGAACAGATCTGCAGTAGGAGAAAAGGACCAGTGCGTGACTCTCTTTAAAAAATGAAACCTACCACCCGTGCAGGATTATTTAAAGATTGACCATCTAGATCTGGGTTTCTCTTCCTGTGTGCTGACTGCCTTTTGACAAATTTACTTGGCCTTATTAGCATCTTTCCCAATAGTGGAAAAGTTGGGGAATCTCCATATACTTTGGCAAGAGAGGATTTCTTCCCTTCCCTTCCCTTCAGCTGATGTACTATGGCTGAAACAAATAGCATATTGATACAAACATGACAGTCCTGTCCCGGGCTTTCTCCAGGAAAGCCAGACGGACTTGTAGGTGGGTTCTCTTTTCCTTGCCATGCTTCATTTTGTCTTGTGTTGACACAGCCCTGGCTTCATATGTTCCCCCCTAATTACCAGTTACAGGTTAAAGCTGGAAACTTGCATTTTGGCATAAAAGTATCTGCTAGCGCCAGACTTAGATTCTTCCCAAATTATTTAAAAAATACAAAGTAAAGGTAGGGAAATTATTTCTAGTAATTCTAACTAAAACACTTCAGAAACTTTACTAAATACTATGTAACTCTAAAATACCTAATATTATTAACTAAAATTAATGTATTAAAGCATTTGATATATTACAACATCACAAATGTTTGTATTGGCCAGCTTTTTAGATTAAGAATAGTAAGTATCAAGCTTCTATTCAGATAACACAAGAAGTTGTAGCAACTTGTGAAGGCCTATTGTAGAATTAAGAGAGGAAAAGAAGTGGAATGATGGTGCAGAGGAAAAGCCTACAAAGATGAAAAGGCAGAGGGTACAACTTCCTCAGGGCTATGCCCACAGTCCCAGCTGAAAACATATACTCTCTGTCTATTACAGTCCCAGGGAAAGTGTAGGCAGAAGAAGAAGGTAGAAAGAGAAAGAGAATATTTGTCTTCACAGTGACATTCCTCTTTGGGGATGCTCATTAAGTATTGTTCCTAAAGACTTTCAAAGCTTTGACGAGTTTTCACAACTTTAGTATTAATTGGTAATACTCCTTGGCACTTGCTCAATGAACTGAGTGAAACTGATCCCAACTCCCAGAAGCTGCCACATCCCAGGTATGGAGTATTTTGGGTTGTAATTATATAATTGTAATTACAGTCTTCAATAGGATATAAAAATAGTACTGAAATAATTCTATGGTGAGTTGCCCTGAGTTATTGTGACCAAAGTTTCAATTATAATTCTTAAGGATGGTATTGCTAGGTCCTCATTTGCTTTGAGTGCCGTGCAGTGTTTTTCTGACAAGTGAGGGGGTTAACATTTTTTAGACTGTTTTCAGAATTGAGGGAAAGGGTGTTGGCTTTTAGTAAGGTTTTTAATGACTATATGCAGGGTTGGTATCTACTAGATGGAATTTTTTTAAAAAGTCAAGAGTATTAGGTTCTTTTCCCAGTCTGTTGAAAGGCCATATTAAATCTTTATTCTATTCTCTTCAATGCTGTGATCACGACTGCAAGTACACAACCCATAGTCTTTCTCCATGTTATAATTTGAACACAGGTGAGACTCTTACATTTGATAAGAATTTTGAATGCTAGCATAACTCTTGGGTAGCCAATTTGGCTATACCAAGCAAGTCTTTAGGTTTACTCTCTAAGATACAAATGTACTGATTATATAATAGATTCATTCCCTGGTTTCTCAGCACTTACAAAACCTCTTTGCTTCATATCAGCCCACTTCATTGATTCTATCAGTGGTTTCATTTATCACATGAGAAATTTAGGTGCGCCATGTCTGTCCCATAACATAGTTGCCAGGTAGATATTACATGTTACTGAACTTGACAACATTATATTTTCATTCTACTCTTTCAGAATCTAGTTTTTTTTTTTTTAATGAGTTTATTAATGTGGCTAGCCTTATAATGAGAACACAGATCTCACTTTTACCGTTTTGCTTAAAGATTTGCAGATGCATCTTGCTCAAATACTATAACATCTCTCTGTTTTCACTGGGTGTTTTGGTTCTGCTTTTAATTTAAATCCAATTTTATTTTCATAATATTCAATAATTTTATCTGCATTAAAAGGTATTGTCAAAAGTAATGAATACCATGTTGTAGTTACTTTTAATAGTTTAAGTGAGCCAGGAAGTATGTCAGGGAATGGATATTAATAGAAAAGCCATTTAATGTTATCTTCACAAAAAGATAAAGAAGTAAGCTTAAATTCAAAGAGCTTGCCACATAGTATGACTGATAGAGGAGCAAGGGTGAGAATAAAAAGATTGAGAAGATTAAACGTTAACCAAGACTTCAGTCATTATTCAATATAAACCAACAGATCAGAGAATAGTCCCCTTTAAATATGAGTAATCTAATTCATCTATTAAGGAAATATAAAAATTTCAAACCAGTGGTTTTTGGTAATCTGTTTCTGTTGTGTTAGGTCTTCACTAGGATTTTTCCTTATAGGAAATTCTAACTACTCATCAAAAATATTTTTTAATTAGGTGCATTGAATAACAAAATAATGAATAATGTCTTCAATATCAGTTCCTTACATGATTATTTCTTGCATTGAGCTTCACTAAAAGTCAGAATATCAACACTGCCGGTGTAACTTGATAAGATATTTTGACAGAAAACATTATATCTCATGTTTACCAAGGACTTAATGTGTTCCAGTAACTCACTTTTCTTGACATATTGTTTGCACAATGTTATTAAATCTCCCCAACATCTCTATATCATCCTCTGTTTTATAGGTAAGGAAAGGAGCCTGAGGGACAGAGAGGCTAAGTCAGTTGCTTCCCATCACACTACTAATAAGTGGTGGAGCTGGGATCTGAAGTTGGACTCAGGACCCATGTTCTTAATAATGAGGCAATGCTGCCTTAGGTATTCTGACTTCCGGTGACCTAACTTGTTATGGGGATAACTATTCAGAGAAATTCAGTTTGTCTCAAATGTTTTTTTGCAGTCGACTGACAATCAAATCAATAATGGACAGTCTAGCAACCTCCAAGAAGATGGAATGGGCTATCTTAAAAATAAGGTCCTTTTTTAAACTTAAAGTATCATTTTTGAATAGATGATACATGTATGTTATATACACAATGAAAATTAAACCTCCCTGTCATCCAACATTAAGGCACCTACTTCTCTCAGAAGGCAGCCTCTTACACATAATATCTCATTACTACTTTCTTATATATATATTAACATAAGTGTTTTATATACCTATATATGGATAACTCATACACTTTATAGTGTTTTCGGAAATGAAAGCATATCATGTACAATGTTCTATATTTTGCTTTCCTCCTTAAAAATATTTTTAAAGATTCTGCCATAATCTATTACACTAAGAACTAATTGTTTTTTTTTTTTTTAAGCACTGCATATGACCAATAAGTCTAATTATCTTTAATGGCTGAATAATATTCCATTACATGGACATGTCGTACTTTATTTAATCATTTCTTTATTACTTGCTATTTAGAATGTTTTCAATATTTTTCTATTATAAATAGAAAAGAGCATCATTTCATGTATCAATTGGATAAATAACAAGAAATGGGGTTCCTGAATCAAAGGGCATGTGCTTTAAAAATGCTGATAGAGTCCAAGTTGTTGTTGAGCCCTTCACCCAGAAAGTGTGCCAAATACCCTTATATTGTGCCTGTTAGGTGAGAACATGCTAATCCTCCCATCTCCCCCTTTTCTCCGCCCTTCCTTCTCCCATCTCCCGCTGCCACTTGATTTTAATTATATTTTTCTCTCATGTGGGCATATAGTTGTTGATCTACTGGTTTAATGTAGCACATTGGATACTTGTCTTTCCATTCTTGTGATATTTTTCTAAGGAAGGATACTGTTCATTTCCATCCAGGTTAATATGAAAGATGTAAGGTCACCATCTTTTTTTTTAAAATGACTAATTCTACCTAACAAACGCAAACAAGGTAACCTAATCATTTATACCCTACCATTAACCTGAAATAAAAAATAAAAATGTTGATAGACTCTGCCATATAGCCCTTTAGAGGCAGTGCCACTCCTCACTCCCCTACTAGGATGTAGGTATGTATACACTCTCAGTGGGAACACTCAAATGTTTTAAAGCTTTTTGGCCTTCACCATTCTGATTGAAGAAAATTGCTTTTATTGGCAGTTATTTGCATGCCCCTTATTAGGGATGAAGCATTTTTCTTTTGTTACTTAGGCTCTGGTATTATCCTTAATAGTCCATTTCCAAATCCAAGGTTGTGAATATCTACCCTATGTTTTCTTCTAAGAGCTTCTTTGTGTTAGCTCTTACATTTATGTGTCTACCCCATTTGGGGTTCAGTTTTGTCAACATTGTGGTAGGGTCTAATCTTATTTTTTTGCATGTGAATATATATATATCCAGTTGTGTCCTCACCATTTGTTGAAGCCAATATTTTACCCTATTAAATGGCGTTGACACCTTTGTAGAAAATCAGTTTTACATACATGTGTTTATTTCAGAACCTTCCATCCCTTTTTTTTTTTTTTTTTTTTTTGACACAGAGCCTCAAGCTGTCACCCTGGATAGAGTGCTGTGGCATCACAGTTCACAGCAACCTCCAATTCCTGGGCTCTAGCGAGTCTCCTGCCTCTGCCTCCCAAGTAGCTGGGACTACAGGCACCTGCCACAACGCCCAGCCATTTTTTGGTTGCAGCCATCATTGTTGTTTGGCAGGCCTGGGCTGGATTTGAACCTGCCAGCTCAGATGTACGTGGCTGGTGCCTTAGCCTGTTGAGCACAGGCGCCGAGCCCCATCCCATTTTTTTATCTGTATGTCTGTGTTTATGCTAGTACTATAGTTTGGATTACTGTATCTTGGTAGTAAGTTTTTAACTTGGAAAGTATGAGTTCTTCAACTTTATTTTTCTTTTCCAATATTGTTTTGGCTCTTTGGACCCCCTTGTAATTTGATATGAATTTTAGGATAGGCTTTTCCATATTTGTAAAGAAAGATAGGGAATATATTGAAGCTCTAGATTTGAGAATTACCATTTTAACAACATTAAGTTTTCTAGTCCATGTATATGGGGTGCCTTTCCATTTATTAAGGTCTTTAGTTTCTTTCAGCAATGTTTTGTGGTTTTCAGTAAACAAGACTTGTTCCTTTATACTTACATATATTTCCAAATATTTTAGTCTTTTTGCTGCTACTATAAATGGAATTATTTCCTTAATTTCACTGTTGGGTTAGGGATGCTTATTTGTAATGTTTCTATCTGTGGGATGCCTATTTGTAATGTGTAGATCTGAGAAAAAACTCTTTTTAAGCACACAGAAACAATGTGTGGTGGAACTGGTGGTCTTTGAAAGTGTAACATCAGCTTGACAGTGCCATAGAATTAGGGTCTGTGTCTATCTTACGTCTACTAGGCATTTGTTAAAGGCCGAATGAATGATGACTAATTGCCTTCACTCAAGGGGTGAATTATAGTAGGAAGGAAACAGAGACAGAAAATGTGGATGGATTTTAAAGAAATTCATTGACAAACGGAAAGTTTAAAATTCAAGAAAAAAATAGAACATTGTCCAGGATAGACAAAAAAACAGGCCATAAAAAAGACTCAACACTTTTTTTTTTTTTTTTCAGTTTTTTTTTTTCTTTTTTGGCCGGGGCTGGGTTTGAACCCGCCACCTCTGGCATATGGGGCCAGCGCCCTACTCACTGAGCCACAGGCGCTGCCCAAGACTCAACACTTTTGAAAGGATTGAAATCATACCAAGTATGTGCTCTCACCACAATGAAATTAACTGAAAAATCAACAGAAAGAAATATGAGAAATTCATAAATATGTGGAAATTAAACAACATACTCCTAAATAGCAAATGAGCCAAAGGATAAATCATAAGGGAAATTAGAAAATATTTTGAAATAAAAGAAAACTAAAATACAATATACCAAAATTTATGAGATAGAACTAATAACTAATATCAGGAAAAGCAAAGATCACAAATCAATAGCCTAACCTTCCACCTATAAAACTGGGGGCCAGGGGAAGGGAGGAAACTAAACACAAAGGAAGTAGAAGTAATGAAATAGTAAAGATTAACTAACATGAATGTTAACAGAATACAAAATAGAAAAACATTTGATAAAATTCATGAAAACTTATGTTGGCTCTTTGCAAGGAACAACAAAATTGACAAGCTTTTAAACTAAGAAAGTAAAGAGAAACAACTCAAATTACTAAAATTAGTTCTAAATAGCTGATCTGACTACAGATTTGAAAAAAATTATAAGAGAATACTATGAACAACATGTTATATGGGTTACAAATAGACAAAATTCCTAGAAAGACAGAATTACCAAAATTGACTCAGGAGGAAATGGGAAATCTGAACAGATAAATTAGAATTAAAAAATTATTGTAATTTAAAATATCCCCACTAAAAAAAAAAAACAAAAAACAACCTCAGGACCAGATGGCTTCAATAGTAAATCCTAATAAGCATTTAAAGAAGGATAACAATCCTTTAGAAACTCTTCCAAAGATTAGAAAAGGTTGGAACACCTCCCAACTCATTATAAGACGTCAGTATTATCCTTAGTACCAAAACCAAATAAGGACATCATAAGAGTAGAAAACTACAAACAAATATTATATCTATATCAACATAGACATAAAAATTCTCAACAACATACCAGCAAAGAGAATCTAGCAACATATACACTATTCCTAAGCATATCTATCTCAGGAATGCAAGGTTGGTTTAACATAAATACTGATTAATGTAAACACTATCTTAATAAAGGACAAAAAAGCACAAGATCATCATTATAGAAGTGGAAAAAGCATTTGACAATATCCAACATCCATTTACAATAAAAATTAGGAACAGAACAGGTTTTCTAGATCTAAGGAAGCCATTTACAAAACACCCACAGCCAATATCATATTTGATGGTGAAAGACTGAATGCTTTATCTCCATATTGGGAACAGAACAATGATATCTGCTTTCACAATATCTACTGAATATCGTACTAGAAGTTCTAACCAAGGTAATTAGGCAAGTAAAAGAAATAAAAGGCATCTAGATTAGAAACAAGTAAAGCTGTTTTATTTACATATATCATGATCTGACATACAGAAAATCTTAAGATATCTTCTTAAAAATTACTAAAATCTATAGAAGAGTACAGTAAGATTGTAAGACACAAAATCAGTTTTTAAAAGCCACTTTTGGGGCGGCGCCTGTGGCTCAAAGGAGTAGGGCGCCAGCCCCATATGCCAGAAGTGGTGGGTTCAAACCCAGCCCTGGCCAAAAACTGCAAAAATAAATGAATAAATAAATAAATAGAAGCCACTTTTATTCCTACACACTAGCAATGATAATCTAAAAGACAAGCAAGGAAATAATTCCATTCACAATTGTGTTCAAAAAATATTTATGAATAAATGTAATAAAAGAAGTACAAGATGGTACACTGAAAAGTACAAAACACTGCTGAAAGTAATCAATGATTTACATAAATGGAAAGACATCCTTTTTATTCACAGAAGACTTATTACTATTGGTAATTACTGTTGGTAATATGACAATAGTTCTCACGGATCTATGGACTTAATGCAATCTCTGTCAAAACTATAACTGATATTTTTCTTTGAAGAAATTGATAAGCTAATTCCAAAATGTATCTGGAATCCAAAGGACCCAAAATAGCTATAACAATCTTAGAAAAGAACAAAGTGAGGAGATTTATTCTTCCCAATTTCAAAAGTTATTTCAAAGTTATAGTAATAGAGACAGCATGGTACCAGCATAAGTTTAGGAACAGAATTCAGAGTCCAGAAATAAAACCTTATGTTTATGGTCAACTGATGTTGGAGAAAGATGCCAAGACAATTCTATGAGACAAGAATAATTTTTCGGTGCAGTGGCTCATATCTGTAATCCTAGTACTCTGGGAGGCTGAGGTGGGTGGATTACTTGAGCTCCGAAGTTCAAGACCAGCCTGAGCAAAAGCAAGACCCCATCTCTACTAAAAGTAGAAAAAGTAGCTGGGCATTGTAGTAGGTGCCTATAGTCCTAGCTATTAGGGAGGCCAAGGCAGGAGGATTGCTTGAAACTAGGAGTTTTAGTTTGCTGTGAGCTACGCTGATGCCATATGACTCCAACCTGGGACAACAGAGTGAGACTTTATCTCCAACAAAAACAACAACAACAAAAGACTAATGTTTTCAATAAATGGTGCTGGGACCACTGGATAGCCACACATAAAAGGGTGAATTTGACTCTTTCCTCACACCAAACATGAAAATTAACCCAAACACATCAAAGATAAAACAATACAACTAATTGAAAAAAAACCATCCACAGGTGGGGAACTTGTACCCTAAGGAAACTTATGTCCCTGATCCTCAAGTGCAGCCTTTTGACTGAATCCAAATTTTACATAACAGATTTTCTCATTAAAAGGGGTGCAGCAGAGAAAGGTGAAGTTTTCATTGCCATTTGGAGCTTAACAAAGAACAACCTTGAAATCAGAAGGCTGCAGGTTCACCAAGAGCAAAGTGATGAAAAATATAAATTTGACTTCGTCATCAAAATTAAACTTTTTTGCACGTTGGAAGACACAATTGAGACCCAGCAATTCTACCTCTACATGTATAAACAAGTGAAATGAAAGCATATGTCAACAAAAAAACTTAAATACATAGATTTTTGTAACAACATTATTCATGACAACCACAAAGGAGGAAGAACTCCAATGTCTATCAACTGATAAATGGGTGAATGATACATGATTATCATTTATGTATTCATACAATGGAATGTTATTTGGTCGTAAAAAGTAATGAAGGACTAATACAGGCTACAACATGAATAAGCCTCAGACACATATGTTAAGTGAATGAAGCCAGACCCCAAAGACCAAATATTATATGATTCCATTTATATGGAATGTCTGTAAAAGGCAAATCCATAGTGATAGGAAGTAGATTAGTGGTTGTCAAGGGCTGCAAGTGGAAATGGGGAGTGATTACAGATGGGTAAGAGGTTTTTTATGAGGGTGATTGAAATGTTCAAAGATTAGATTTTGGTGATCGTTTTACAACTGTGTCAATATACTAACAGGTAAATTGTACACTTTTAAGAGGTGAATTTTATGTTGGGTGAATTATGTATCAATCAAGTTTTTTAGACAATGAGGCAAAGGTTAGCTTTAAAAGCAGGCATGGTATAAAAGGAATTTTTTTTTCTTTCAAGGATTGGAGGGATTTATGTGGCTGATACAGGTAGGAAAGATACTATAGTGGAGGGGGAGAGAGAACACAACAGGGAGGAGAAATAAGGCTAGCAAGTCACAGACTACCTAAACCAGACTATTAAATGTAAATCTGGAGGAAAGGCATGGACAGGAATAAGGATCTCCTTCTCTGCAGGGGTGTTCCAACTTTTGGCTTCTATGCACCACATTGGAAGAAGAGTTGTCTTGGGCTACACATTAAGTGCACAAACACTATGAAAAGCTGATATGTCAAAAAAAAAGTTTATGCATAATTTTCGTGATATCCACCACCACAAATAAGCAAAAAAGTCCTCATATAAACTGCATGTGGCTCGCAGGCTGCAGGTTGGACATTCTTATAATGCAAGATAGGAAGAGGAGCTCGGTGTAGATTGAAGAGAAAAAGGAAAGAAGAGTGAGAGTGCGTATTTGATGGCCTATGGTTTTCTGGGTCATGTAGAAGGCAAAGCAACATGTTTAAGTGACGAATTTTGTAACTTCAGGAAAATGATGACAGTTCAGACGACAAACGAAAAGAATAAAAAATAGTATATGAATAAAAAGATTTCAGAGACATTAGTGTTCCACTGAGTTTAAATCAAAATACATAAGTCACTCAGACATCTATCATTTTTCTGTAGCAGCTCTAGTCTTCCATAAAATAGAAGCAGAAAAAACTCTATTAACTCTGGGTTAAGTACCTATAAATCTGTAAGTGAACTGGTAGAATGCAGGTTCCTGCTAAGGTCTGATGTAAAAATGCAGATCTAAGAAGGTATTAAAAACTCAAACACTGTTTGGATATGCATATCACCAACTAAATAGTAAATTTCAAGAAGATGCAAACCGTATCTTAAAAAATAATTTCTATTTAGGTAATCAGGATGAGACTTAAGTTACTGAAATTCAATTTTTAAAACTTACTGAGCCTCTCATAGAACTTAAAAGTAGGGCAAAACAAGGTAATACTTCCTTATCAAATGGAATTCTCAGCAACAACCAGGAGCCACTTACCATATGTCTTCCTCAGTTCCAGTTGCTATAATAAAGTACCATAGATGGAGTGGCTTATAAACAATAGAAATTTATTCTCACAGCTCTGAAAGCTAGAAGTCAGATCCCAGGGTGTCCCCAAGGTCAGTTTCTGGTGAGGATATCCTTCTGTGTTGCAAACAAATGTCTTTGTATCATCACATGGCAGAAAGAGAGCTCTTTGGGGTCCCTTTTGTAAAGGTATTATTTGCATTCATCAGGGCTCTACCCTCATGACCTACTTACTTTCCAAAGGCCCCTTCAAATACCATCATATGGCAGTTAGGATGTCAACACGGCCCCCCACCTTTTTTTTGAGACAGAGTCTCATACCCAGGATAGAATGCTATACTTTCAGCAACCTCAAACTCTTGGTTCAGGGTATCCTTCTGCCTTGAAGTCCTGGGTTCAGGTAATGTTTCTGTCTCCGCCTCCTGAGTAGCTGGGACTACAGGTGCCTGCCACCATGCCTTGCTAGTTTTTCTATTTTTAGTACAGACCGAGTCTTCCTCTTGCTCAGACTTGTCTCAAACTTCTGAGCTCAAGGGATCCTTTCACCTCAGCCTCTCAAGAGTGGTAGAATTACAGGCATGAGCCTCAGTGTGCCTGGCCTCCATGTAGGAAATTTTGAACACATGAGTACAAACATTCCATCCACTGCACCATCTACCAAATAGGTCCTCAGGAAGTACAGAAGGAAGTCTGGAACAGTGTTCCTAAGCCACATTCCCCAAAACACCCAGGGTGGCTGGATATGCAGCTTTCTGGATCCCTTTCCCCTAAATTCTGAAATTCTGTGAATTAGACACTCTGAGGGCACGGAGTGTCTGTATTTTTAACCAGGTATAAAGGTGAGGCAGATGTTGGAATGGTGAAGGTACAAAAAAAGACCCATCAACCAATTAAAAAAAAAAAAAAACGTGTGGCGTAGGGATAATCTTTAGCAGTTTGGCAAAAAGTTTAAGTCCTTGGTTTCTGGACTTCATTATTTGGAATGGGTATTTCCACAGCTTTCTAAGTAATTCAAACCTTTTCTTCATATACGTTAGTGTACTGGTGAATCCAAGAAAAGGAGTTTACTTATTTAATGTGTGGGAATATTGAAAGAAGTATAAACAGATGAGAAAGGAAAAGAATAACGAGAATAATCAGATCCCATAGGAAACAAAATCGGACAATAAATGTTTTTAGAACTCTGCTCTTTCTCCGACTAGGTTCTTTGTCACTAGAAGAACTAAAACCACACTAAAGCCCTTAATTACTTTGCCTTACAGGACTGGATTCACAGCATGTCAAACACTAATATCAGTTCATAATGCCACAACAAACTTAAAACGTGACTATTAATTATTTTAATTATGATTGCGGTCTCCTCAAAAAAAGGCAAAACTTGAGTGATTGCACCTCCCTCTTTTCCCCTTCGACACACACACACACACACACACACACACACACACAGAGAAACTTTTCTGGCTCTGTGATTTGCCAACTCCTCCTAGGCTCCCGAATTCGACGCAACTCCAGCAAAGCCTCCCCTCGGCCACGTTGCCCCAGTACTCAGCCCGGGGCCCCAGGCCGGGTGCCCTTTCTCACACCCTGCAGTCCTAAAGGGCTGGCGGGTCCCGGACGGGGCGGGGCGGGGCGGGGCGGGGCGGGGCAGGGCTGCTCCACTGGAGCCGGCGGGTGGGGGGCAGAGGAGAGGTCCGGCCCGGCTCGCCTGGAAGTCGCCAGCTTTACGATTGCGGGCCGGCTCCGGGAAGAATAGGTTTATCGTACAAGCTATGTTCTGCCTGACGTGCTGTTTGCCAGTCACAAGAAAAACTTTTCAAAAACTTTGTTCATCTTCTGCTCCCCCGACGCACGGTTTCCCGATGGTCCGTCCCGGGGCCAAGCGAGGGACGCCCCTGCCCCCGCCTCCTGTGAGGCACTGGCAGCCACCTCCCCCGGGTCGGGTCGCACTGCCGGGCGGGTGGGCGGGCACGCTTGTGGTGGCCGCTGCCGCGGAAACCGTCGCCCTCCTCGGCCTCTGCCCCGCGGCCCGCCCCGCGGCAGCATGGACTACCTGACCACATTCACCGGGAAGAGCGGGCGCCTCCTGCGGGGCACAGCCAACCGCCTGTGGGGGTTCCGGGGCGAAGCCCGGCAGGTGCGCTTCGAGGATTACCTGAGGGAGCCCGCCCAGGGGGACCCCGGGTGCGGATCCCCGCCCCCCCGGCCCCCGGCGCCGTCCAGCCCGGAGGGACCTGGTGAGCCCCTTCTTTCGCCTTCTGCGCGGCCGACCCGGGCTGAGGGCTCGGGCTGGGGGAGGCGGCGGCGTGGCGCGGGGTGGGGACGCGTGGCCCGGCGTCGGCAGGTGTGCGGGGCCGGAGACCCGGCGACCCGGCGACCCGGCGAGGGGGCCGGTGCGGGCGAGCGGGGAAGGAAGACTTTCAACTACGTGGTAGCTCTTCCTGCTCTGCTCTTCCTGCTTTCCTCCCCTAGACTCGGTTTTCTTTACCCCGCCAAGCATTTCCATTATTTTTTTCCCTCCCACTGGGAGGTGAGTGTTGAACCAGTTATGACGTCCGTGTTTTCAGCTTTGAGACTTTAAGAACACCGTGCTTGGTTTGGTTTGGGTTTGGGTCGCTCTTTTTAACTGTTGGGATTCATTTGCTAACTTTAAAAAGCCAGATACTATTTTGGAAAATAAAATGCTTCACTTCCGATGGAACCTGGTTGATTTTTGCATTATGTACCTTGAAAGGCTGCCTGGTGTCTTGAGGTGGCAGAACCTAGAAACTTTTTCTCAGTTACTGTTTATAGTGAGTGTTGTGTTAGTTTTCTTTCATCACAGTGGCTTTGTAGTATTCTTTAACCCGTCATAATTGGATGATACTGATAACTTTAAAGAGGTGCTAAGCAGGAATTAACGTAATGCACATGTTAACTTTTTCAGTTTCCTTGGCTTCGTTTGACTTGGCTTCGTAGCAGACCCAGTCCTTTAGACTTTATTTTATTTTTATTAGTTATTTTAATATGTTTGGGGGTTATGAGAGTAAATATTAACATATGAGTATTAGAGAGTGTAGGAAATAAACACCAAGTATAAAGTCTATTCATAACTCCATGTCCTGACAGTCATTTAAAAGCAGTAAAAAAGGACATCTGTTGATTTGTGTGTATAGGTATGTAATTTAAGCTTTGAGGAAACTTGAATATTAAAATCTGATTTTAGCATGGCCTTTTAAAATTTTTGATCACTTTATATAAATTTCTTCTGTCTTCAGAATTCCATTTGATGGAATTAGAAAATGAAAAGGGGAAGGGCATACTTTGTGTTTCTGCTCTGAAGGA
>CAUYRH010158990.1:0-18666 GCA_963574655.1 Perodicticus potto | reverse complement strand
GGAAATGTTCCCATTCCTTTTCAATTTCACTCAGAAGAGAACTTGTCAGCCTGAAGTGCTATATAATCACAAACAATACTTACTATATTTGAGATACAGAGGGAACAAGTTTTGCCCTAATTTTATAGAAAGATGAAAAATCATAATTACTAAAGTAAAGGGATTTTTATCCAGGGCTTGCAAGTATTTTGTGTTTTCCATCTACTTATTAAAGGGCATGTTCCTAAAAATCCCTGTCTAGGAGGAAATGCCATCACTTTGATTTTTCTCTCTCCATTGACCACTTGGTCCCCATTGCATTTTAGTAAAGTTGTCAGAAGGGCTGTGTTTATCTATGATTCACATATGAATAAAAATGGCCCAGGAGTAGAGTCTCCTGAGGTCACAGCAATTGAGTGGTACAAGCATATTGCACCCTTGGTGCCTAGAACAGTTCTTGGAGTGCCACAAAAATCACAGCCCATGGTTCCCCTTTTATGTGGTTCTTTTCTTAACCAGAGAAGGAAAACACATGCTGAGAATGAAATGCCAGACTTTGCCAAAGACTTTGCCTTAAATTCACTGGGCTGGGGATGGAGAGAGAGAAGCTGCCACTGATTCTCTTAATTTCAACGTCCACTGTCAGTCACTCAGCTAAGAGCAGGGAGGTTTCTCTTTTGCACTTGATGCATCAGGACAAAGATGATAGAGAGCCCCACATCTACCATGGAAAAGACAAGAGTCCCTCCCACTCTCAGAATCATGTCCAAGTCTTCTAATTTCATACGCTTTTCTGCACATAGAACTATTTCGCCTCCCTCTAAGCCCCAGTGATCACAGCGTAAATGCAGGGACAGCAAAGAGGAATTAGTGTGAGTCACAAGCTCTGATGGAGGCTCTGAGTGAGATTTTATTAACTGCCTCTGACTCAATGCAGACTCTTTCCTAAGACCCCTCTAATCTCAACTGAATATATACCTCTGGGACCTCTCCAGTTCCTTATCAGAAATCACAAAGAATGGCATGTCCAGCTCCTGGGGTCCCTGATGGAAGTGACAATGTACCCTTTTAGGGGAGAGTTTTGGGGTGACCAAAGCCTCATACATCTCATTATCACTTCCCCAGATGGCCTGAGTCTTCTGGGCAGAATGGATCAGTGGTGTAGGATTCACCTCTGACATTTGAAGTTTCTTGTTCTTGGGCTTCCAGAAGTGGTCTCTGGTCAAGATGGGCAAAAGAACACGGGGACACAAAGCTCTGACTGCCTGGTGATCTCACCTCACTCCACTCAGCAATAACACGGAGATTTCACTCAATTCTTCAGGACAGGACTGAGGTAATTAAAGGCAATTATAAATAATTAAAGGTACTTGAAAGAACACTGGGAGATGCCTTGGACAAAGTTATGTGGGAGGGTGGCTGTTGCTCTAGACCCCTTATCTATGCGTGTTGGGCTTTCTCTAGAATGAAATGTCCTGGGGCAGCTAGACCCTAAGCTGGGATCCTCTAGCGTTAGGGTCTTGGCCCTGCCCAAATGAGCACTGGATTCTGGAGAGACCATGAGACCTTCTAAGTACTGGAACAATTTAGTCCTGAGTTCTGAATCTTGGAAGTCAGTCTCTGGCCAGAAAGGTAAGTGTCACAGTGTCTGTCCACAACTTGCTCTCCTAGACTTCTGCCTTCTCCTGCTTCCTGGCCTGGTAAATCTCCACTGCTTGGTTAGCTCACCCATAATTTTCAACTACATTTTCAAATAAATATTTTTTTTCCTGCTTTCCCAGTTGTATTAAATGGGAAGGGAGCTCCAAATTACCAAATCAGGAATTGCTGAAAAACAAGTATAGTCTACAATTCTATATGACAATGTTACATGCCAGGAGAGAAGCTCCAGAGGATTGGCTACTTAAGTATCTTAACTAGGAGGGAATAAAAACAAAATGGGGAGTAATATCCATCTACCCCATGATTAACGTTTTTGTTAATAAATGATAACTTCTAAGAAAAATATCTATATATATAACTTATGACTATGACTGCTAGACTAACGTGGGAGGACGGTATAAAGATGCTTCTCATCACCTTCACTCCATGAGCCAGATATTGTGAAAAGAGAATGAGAGATTTGAAATTTGTTAGGAGACTCTCTGAAAGGAAGTAGAGTGAGTAACACTCTCCATGAGCAAGTCAGAACAAAGTGTGGAATGTGTGTCCTTATT
Source organism: Perodicticus potto (assembly GCA_963574655.1). Taxonomy (NCBI): domain Eukaryota; kingdom Metazoa; phylum Chordata; class Mammalia; order Primates; family Lorisidae; genus Perodicticus; species Perodicticus potto. Next base: position 16,471 of record CAUYRH010158990.1, on the reverse strand, counting down.
AAAATGGAGTGACTCCTAGGTAGATAAACTTTTTTAAAGGCACTGGACTCTAAATGGCTCACTAGCTATTGATCCATCAACATTTGTTCCCTTTTCCAAAAGGAAGACCTACCGTGAACCAGCATTCTCCAGGTGGACGTCTCTTGCTGATGTCAACTTCTGACAGCGTAAATGTCCATCATATCTTACACTTTTATTGTTTTATGTGTTAATCAGCATCCTCAGCAGTTTCAAAATATTAATTTACTCAATCCTCACAAGACATCCATGGAGTGCGACTGTCATTCTTCCCTTTTATGATGATGTGATAAAAATGATGGTCACACCCCGAGTAGTGTTGGAGCTGGCTTTGCCCCAGACAATCCTGCCCCAGGGCTCATGCTCACACCACTGCCCTAGTCCAGAATGGGAGAGGAGGTGGAGAGGCCAGCTCAGGGGGACAGACTATAGGGAGAGAAGAGAGGCAGAGTGGATCACTGTGATAGTGCAGGGTCACCTTTCTAGGAGAGAAAAGGACAGGCTTATGCCACTGTCAGGAAAATATCCAAAGTCTCTGGGTTAAGTCTCAGGGTCTCCAGGTCTGAGACAGGCGGTGGGTGGGTGGGGAGAGTGGGAGGAGAGCAGGAACGTGGTCACAGGTTCCTGTGGTGGTGGTCCCCGCAGGCCTGCACTCACTCTGATACTTGGAGTACTCTGGGAGCTCCACCTCAATGACACACACAACCCCCAGTCGTCAGCTTCGTCTTAGTGAACATACTGTTCATGTGATTGAACTTCGACTTTAAGGACCAGAACGGGAAGCATGGGGGGTTGGGGTGGAGAAGGTGGGACAGAACTGTTGAGCCTTGAGAAGAGCTCCTGAGGACCACAGGGAATGAATCACTAAGGGACCTGAGGTTCCCGGGCTGGTGCAACCACTGGAGCAAGGCAGGTGAGTGACGTCGGGCTGCAGGCCCAAGTATAGTCTCCAAGCCCCACTGACCGGCCAGGGAGGGTCTCCCAGGTGTGGGAGGGCGGGCCCTCACACGGACCCCTCACAGGTGGGGAGGGATATTTTGGTTCAGTTTTATTTTCAAATTACACCATGATCAATCCCAGGGAGTCAGAGGACACTAGGGGGGAAGAGACCTAGAGACCTTCCTCCCCTTCCCACCCCACCTTGGGCTGACCACATGGACAAGGATCCCACATCTGCAGATGCTGTGCAACTGCTCAATGGCACCTGATGAGTTTCCTCGGGTGACACTTTTAAGTTAGCTTCAGATGGGGAGGATTTCTTATCCCTGAATGCAGATCCACAGACCTGTCCGGCAGTGTAAACCACGGCTTGGCGGATCAGCAGCATGGCAGAGGATCACGACCCCGAGCCTACCAGGGAACACCAATGGGTCTCGGGGCTGAGTGGCTGCTCAGACACCGGGAACAAGGGAAGGGGACGCCACTGCAGGCAGCTACTGTGGTCCTCAGGGCTGCAGTCAGGACCTCACCGAGCTGGATTTATGTCCTCTGGAGGCGTCCCTATAGGAAGGAAGAAAAGGACAACCCCAGCACCCTCCTCCCTCTTCTACTCTCCCTTCTCCTCCTCAGCGTTTCTCTCTGGGGAACCCCATATGCTGCCCAGGCACCTGAGGCTGACCTGAGAGTGAGGCAGAGGAGGACAGAGAGAAGGAGAGTGGAAAGGTGAACAGTGCAGGACAGAGTTGCCGCTGTCAGTGGCGATGTGCTTGCGTCCACCCGCACTAGGGTGTCAGCTTCTTCCCTGGTCCTCTGTGTCCCCCAATTAAAGACAGCCTTTTGTCTTGAGGAGCTATGACACCGAATCAGCAGAGACAAAGCAAATGAAAGCAGTTCCACAAAGCAGTGCTCGGTTCTAAGATGAGAACAACGCAGATAGTAAGTGTCAGCAAATTATAAATCTGATTCCAAATTAGAAAAGAAACATAGAAATTTTAAAACTGAAAAATAATATCACAAATATTAGAATCAAAATAGTAGCTTAACTAAGAGAAGATGAGATACATTTGAACAAAAAGAGAATTGGGGATTAGGAACATGCTTCTGAAAACTATTTTTACATTTTTAAAATTTTTCTTGAATTTTGTATTTAATTGTTTTAGTTTACAGGTTTTTTTTTTTTTTTTTTTGAGATAGAGTCTCACTATGTTGCCCTGGGTAGAGTGCCATGGCATCACAGCTCACAACAACCTCTAAAGCTCTTGGGCGTAAACCATTCTTTTGCCTCAGCCTCTCAAATAGCTGGGACTACAGGTGACTACCACGATGCTTGACTTTTTTTTTTTTTTTTTTTAGAGACATAGTCTTGCTTTGGCTCAGGCTGGTTTGGAACTCCTGAGCTCAGGCAAACTATCCACCGAGGCTTCCCAGAGTGCTAGGATTACAAGTGTGAGCCACTGCACAGGGCCTGAAAACTATTTTTAACTTTGAACATTGCTATTAGACTCTAGCAAGGGGGTGGATACCCAGAATTGTCATTTAATTTAATTTTTTTTTTTTTGCAGTTTTTGGCTGGGCTGGGTTTGAACTCACCACCTTCCAGCATATGGGGCCGACGTCCTACTCCTTTGAGCTACAGGCACTGCCCCCTCATTTAAATTTCTTCACCCAAAAAACTCTATTGTCTGTGTCAGAGGTTGAGGCATACCTCTGATTCTCTTCAGACTAGCCATCAGCACTGTCACACAGGTCCTAATGGGACATCACCCAGAGGCCCTAGGCTCCCATCCAGCAGGAATCATGCTCACTTGGCTACAGGATGGGAGGACAAGGCCTAGGACACACAGCATGAAGACCCCAGACCTGTCAGGGACTGGTCTTTCCAGAAGTGGGTGTCCTTGGAGGTGCCTTCTGGGGAGGAGCAGAGGACACCCCTGCCATGCGCACCCCTGTCTCCTTTATACTGAGGAGGGTGAGGAGGGGTTGGGGGGGAAACTCCTCACAGAACTGGCACAGTGGGACTATTCTGGGTCCTGTGGCATGTGAGGATTCTGAATTGAAGGTCCAGGCCCCTTTACTTTCTTTCCCAGAACTGCGTTCCCAGCTCATCCTAATCTTCATGGGGACCACTGCTGTCTAAGTGCTACTTGCTGCCCTGGACCTTGGCGCTATGATGTGCCAGAAGAAATTCTCAGCCTGGAATATATGGCTTTGCTGCATCTGACCTTTAGGGATCCCATTGAAGTCTCACTTTTCCCTATTCCTTGTGGAGCTAAGGACAAGCCACAACCCTGAGAAGAGACAGGCAGAGAGGCAGATTGGCACAGAACCCAATGCCTGGTCAAGTGGCAATTTGCCCTGGGTCAGAAGAGGTTAAGGGAAGAGAGGAGGCTACTGGGAAGCAGCAGGAAGGCCAAGTGCCACTGACAGTAGAGGCCAGAGGCTAGAGATCCAGAAAATAAGCTGTGCTGTTTCCCCTGAGCCCCATGGTCCAGGGAACCTTATCAGGGAGTTTCAGCCCTTGTGACCAAGTCTCGATGCCATACACCACAATCTGCCATGAAGATTCTAGACAGTGGAGATTAGGTACCCAGGGCAACGAGAATCTGAGTCTTGTATCATCTGATTAAGTTTATTAAAATGTCAGCCTGTTTAGGTTTTGATTTAAGAAAAAAAATAAGGGAGAGAAATGGAGAGAGCTTTTCTCTCCCCACTTGAGTTCTCTCTCTCTTCCAGGAGTTTTAGTGTTTTCTATATTCTTTTCTGTAAATAAATTCTGTCTTAGCACTGGGGGGGGGGGAAAGAAATGAAAAGAAAATAAAATGCAATGCAGGATATCTTAAACAGTTTGTTGAAAAAATTTCAGTTTGTATATGAAACCAGCACATTGTACCCCTTGATTGCACTTATGTACGCAGCTGTGATTTAATAAATAAAAAATAAATAAAATAAAATAAAATAAAAAAAGAAAAAAATAATAAGGTTTCCTGGCTTGGCACCTGTAGTTAAATGGTTATGGTGCCAGCCACATACACTGAGGCTGGCGGGTTCAAACCCAGCCTGGGCCAGCTAAACAACAATGACAACTGCAACAAAAAATAGCCGGGTGTTGTGGCGGCCACCTGTAGCCCCAGCTACTTGGGAGGCTGAGGCAAGAGAATCGCTTAAGCCCGAGAGTTTGAGGTTGCTGTGAGCTGTGTCACCACAGCCCTCTACTGAGGACAATATACCGAGACTCTGTCTCTCAAAAAATAAAAAGAAAAGAAAAAAAAGGTTTCCTAACCTTAGTTTATTTATTATTTCATAATCTTCTCATCCTTTGAGTTTGTGCAATTTTCTTTTCTTTTTTTTGAGACAGAGTCTCACCATGTCACCCTCAGTAGAGCTGTGGTGTCACAGCTCACAGCAACCTCAAACTCTTGGGCTTAGGTGATTTTCTTGCCTCAGCCTCCTCAGTATCTGGGACTGGAGGCACCTGCTACAACACCCAGCTATTTTTTTGTTGCAGTTTGTCTGGGGACGGGCTCGAACCCTTCACCCTCGGTATATGGGGCCGGTGCCCTACCCACTGAGCCATAGTTACCACCCAGTTTTGCAATTTTGGACCCTGAAATCACTGCACTGTTTTGTTACAAAATAAAGTCATGAAATCAGGTTTAAAGAAGTCATTCTTCCACTTTGTTTATTTCTTGGAAGACCCATAATATATTAAACAATCATACAGGATTAGTTAACCTGTAGGGACCAGATGTATTTGCACCAATCCTTCCAGTTGTTTGTATTAGAGGCACAAAAGGGCTCAGCTTCATTCAGAGAACAGCAGGGTAGCGACATTCAGGACATTGTTCCTGGGTGCCCTGGACCCTGAAGGGAGACCCTCGCTGCAAACAGACACCCAGGAGAGTGACTACTTGATCTCATACTTTGTCTTCTTCCTCTCCTGTGTCCTGGGTTTAACTCCCTAATCTCAGCTGAGTAGCATATTAACCAGGTATGCAAGACCCCCGGGGGCCCGTCTTCCCCATGGCCCCTCACAGGGTCTTCTCTCTTCACTAGAACTCGGGGAGTGTCTACTCTGTAAAAACCAGCGCAGACCGGATGGCTGACCAAGCCCATCCCTTAGACCCTGGAACACAGAGGGTGAGAGTCTCAGTCCTGTGCTTCTCCCATCCATGACCCTGCTCTCAACATTATCTCCTCTTGCAGGCCTTCCTGGTCCTCTTTATTGTTATTCTTATGTGCTGCTCACAGCTTCTTGAAATATGATGCTGGGGACTGATGCCAGCAGGGGCTGAGGCAGTGGGGAGCACTTTGGGGTGCACATGTCTTTGGGATTTGAGAGTAGGGGATGGGGATGGGCTGTCTGTGGTGTTCAGGGTATCAAAACAGAGAGTGGCTGAGCTGAATGTGGTCATTGTCATTTTCTCCATAGCTTAAGAGCTGCCTTGTGTGGATCAGCAAGATTGGAATTGTTCTCTTGTCTCTCCGTAGCCCCTGACTTGTCTTCCTCCAGCTGCTCAGGTCGTGAGTCTGTCTCCTTCCTACAGAACATGTGGGAGGGTGTGAGAAGAGGGGTGCACTCCCTGATCCCCCAGAACCTCCTCCACAAATACCCAAAGTTCATGCTTTGGGTCCTCTTTGTATCAACCTGCCTTTTCTGGGAATGAAATGTTTACAGTGTCTCCCTCCAAGATCTCCCTCCTTACTTACTCATCCTAAATATCCATCCTGCTCTATTAGTTTTTGTTCTCATTTCCTTTCCTTAAAAACATGGTAAAATACAATCAAGCATTAAGAAAACATGGAGGGTAGACTGTCTCTTTGGATTCTGAGTATTCTCCATGAGGATTCTAAAGAGTGAAGATTAGCTACCAAGGGTACCCAGAATCTGAGTCTTGTATCATCTTATTTCCTTTGTTAAAAACATCAGACTTGTGCAGAGCAAGATGTTGGACTAGGGGCATCTCTTTGGCAGCCACTCACAGAGAGATGGGAAGAGAGGACTCCAGCCACCTCTGGCTTGGGTGTCCTGCCCAGAATCATCATTCTGGGGCACAGTGAATCAGTAGGAGACTGTAGGAGCCAATACGGAGATCAGGAGCAGTGGAAGACCAGCACAGAAAGCAAGTGCCTGGGTGCAGGAAGAGGCCAGCTGGCTCTCCAGCAGAGGGCTAGAGACAGGGAAGGTCTGTCCTGCAGGGTTTTGTTTTGTTTGTTTTGACTGAGTTGCTCACTGGAGTGGGAAGGCCTTAAGCAAATGAGTGAACTTGAACAGCATCTGGCAGCTGGGATTAAATCATCAGGCAGGGTGGAAACAGGACTCTGCCATTGTGGGAAGGTTGGCTGGGAGGAATAGTCTACAGGGTTCTAGTCCATGGCCCTTTCTGGCATGCCCACTAAGCTTGGGAAGCTATCCTTGGGAAGAGCTGAAAAACTCCTGCACCCCTGGGAAAGCCATTTTGTGGCCAGGAGTACTCTTTGGAAGGTTGAGATGTGCCTCCCATCAAATCAGTCCCGTGGGGACTGAATGCTTGTGAAATGACCCAGCCCTGATTGAAGGCAAATAAATCAGGAAGATGGGACCACGTCTCCTCAGCATCTAGATAGAGGCTACCAGCCCCTGTCTTATACAGCAAAATCAATGTGGGTGTTTGGGGTTTCCTAACACCACAATGCTACCTGGTGTCTAGGCAATATATTGCTATATATATCTTTCTTCCTTCGTTTCTCAAATTTCCCCCCTTTTTTTGGTTGTTGTTGTTTGTTTGTTGTTTGTTTGTTTGTTTTATTGTATTTTTATTTTTTCATTTTTACTTTCTTCAATAGCAAAGGGTTAATTGCTGCTATCATTTTTTCAGCCCCTTTTATTCTTTCTTTTTTATTTCTATCCTTTTTTCTCTCTTTTGGTAAAGGTTTTTCTACTTTTCCCTTTCCCACATAAATTTATCAAACAATTAAGGTATCTTGTTTTACATCTTACATAATTTTTTTTAAATTTTCCTTATCTGTTGTTATTATTATTTACTTTTTTCCTGATCTGCTTTATTCTATTTCATTCTGTATTCTATTTGTGAGACAGAACCTCACTCTGGAGCCTGGGCTGGGGTGTCACCAGCATTGGTCTGGCTCAAGAAGGCCTTGAAACCCTGGTCTAAGGTGTCCTTCTAGCTTTGGCCTTTGGAAAGATGGTATTGGTAGGTACCCACTCTGTGACATACTGTAATATTTTTCTATATTTGGTGGAGGTGAGGTCTTCCTTTTGTCCAGGCTGGTAAGAAGCTCCTAACCTCAAGGGATCCACCCAGTCCACCCACCAGAGTCCTGGAATTTTCCGGTGTGGAGTCAAAGCACCCTGCCACACATGACCATTACTCCACTCTCTCTCTTTCTGTCCTTTTCTATTTTCCCCCAATTTTTTCCTTTTATTTCCCCCTATTTTTCTCTTTTTCTTTTTTTTTCTCCCTCTCACTCTTTTCCATTTGGCCCTATACCAAAAGGATACTTCAATTCCTAAGCACAGAGACAAGGTAATTTAAAGTGAAGAAGGAAGTGAGAGGAAAAAGTAGGGAAGTGAACAAGAAGAAAACACACATGTGGAGGAACAAACAGAAAAATTGTGGTAACCTGAAAAACCAGAGCAGGGTAACTCCCTGGTGTTAGGTTTGGGGGTTGTATTTTCAGCTCAGGCTGCCATAATAAAAGACTGTCGAGTGGGAGGCTTAAACAACAGAAATGTATTTTTTACAATTGTGGAGTCTGGAAATCTGAGATGAGGGTGCTGGCAGATTCAGTTTCTCATGAGGACTTTCTTTCCTGGCAGGCAGCTGCCTTCTTACTATATCCTCACATGGCAAGGGGAGTGGGAGGTCCAGTTGTTAGCACTCAACATGGTTGTATTGCTTACTGCACAGAGAAGAGCCAGTAACTGGGCCAGCAGGAGCTGTGGTAGAGAAAGAGTTTAATGTCACAGAGCATCAAGTAAGAACATCGGAGAAATTTCTCAACTTTTTCTTCCCAAGAATTTTTGGGCCATGTTTCTTATTTTATTTTTTAACTTAATTTTTAATTAAATCAAACTGTATACATTTATGGGGTGCAATGTGGAGATTTCATATACAACTTGGAATGCTTAAATAAAACTGATTAATATAACCATCACCTCACTTACTTATTTTTTGTAGTACGACATTTCTAATTTACTCTTGATTATTTTGAAATATACCCTTGCATTGTGCACATTAAGCAAGATCCCACCAAGTGCCCTCCCTCCTCCCACCAATCACCTTCTCCCCTCTCCTCCACTCTCCTTGCTTTCTCCTCCCCCTTCATAAACTATTTGTGTTTTATCATTTGTATGAGAGTATAAGTGTTTAAATATTGGTTTTATATTATTATAGAGTACATTGGATACTTTTCCACCCATTTTTGAGATACTTTACTTAGAAGAATATGTTCCAACTCCATAAAGGTAAACATAAAAGTTGTAAAGTTTCCTTCTTCTTTTATGGCTGAATACTAGTCCATGGTATACATATACCACAATTTGTTAATCCATTCATGGGTAGATGGGCATTTGGGCTGCTTCCATGACTTGGCAATTATGAATTGGGCTGCAATAAACGTTCTGATGCAAATGTCTTCGTTGTAAAATAATTTTTGTTCTTCTGGGTAGATAACCTAGCAATGGAATTGCAGGATCAAATAGAAGGGCAACTTTCAGTTCCTTGCGAATTTTCCATACTTCTTTCCAAAAAGGCTGTATTAGTTTGCAATCCCACCAGCAGTGTAGAGTGTTCCCTTCTCTCCACATCCATGCCAACATCTACAATTATGGGACTTTGTGCTGTGGGATAATCTTACTGGAGTTAGGTGATATCTCAAAGTGGTTTTGAATTGCATTTCTCCGATGATGATGAACATTTTTCATGTATTTGTTGGCCTTTCATCTTCAGAGAAGTTTTTGTTTAAGTCTCTTCCACACAAAGAAAGAGATGGGATTCTTTGTTCTTTTCTTATTGATTAATTTGAGTTCTCCGTTGATTCTAGTTATCAGACCTTTGTTGGAATTATAACATGCAAAAATCTTCTCCTATTCTGAAGACTGTCTGTTTGCTTTAATTGTAGTGCCCTTAGTTGTGCAGAAGCTTTTTAGCTTGATAAAATCCCAATTACTTATTTTTGTGTTGTTTCAATTGCCAGAGTGGTCTTGCCCATAAAATATTTTCCAGGCCAATATCTTCAGGAGTTTTCCCTGTAGTCTTTTCTAGTATTTTTATAGTACCGTGTCTTAAATTAAAATCTTTTATCCAGTGAGGATCAATTTTTGTTAGTGGTATGAGATGCGGGTCCGGTTTCAGTCTTCTACAGGTTGCTAGCCAGTTCTCCCAGCACCATTTGTTAAATAGGGATTCTTTTCCCTAATGTATGTTTTTGTCAGGCTTGTTAAAGATCAAATAATGATATGTGGCTGGATTCATCTTCAGATTCTCTCTTCTATTGCATATATCTACATCTCTAATATATATATATATATTTTTGCAGTTTTTGGCCAGGGCCAAGTTTGAACCCGCCACCTCTGGCATGTGGGGCCGGCGCCCTACCCTTTGAGCCACAGGTGCTGCCCTACATTTCTGTTTTTATGCCAGTACCATCCTGTTTTGATCACTATGGATTTGTAATATAACCTGAAGTCTGGTTGTGATGCCTCTAGATTTGGTTATATTTTTAAGAATTGTATTTGCTATTTGGATCTTTTTCTGATTCCATATAAAACAAAGTACTATTTTTTCAAGTTCATTAAAGTTTGACACTGGTGCTTTGATGGGGATTGCATTAAATCTGTTTTGGATAGTATGGACATTTTAACAATGTTGATTCTTCCCACCCATGGTAGAATGCTGAGGCGTCACAGCTCATAGTAACCTCTAATTCTTGGGCTTAAGTGATGCTCTTGCCTCAGCCTCCCGAGTAGCTGGGACTATAGGAACCCACCACCATACCCAGCTAGTTTTTTGTTGTTGTTGTTGCAGCTGTCATTTTTGTCTAGCTAGGGTCTGGGCTGGTTTTGAAACCATCAGCCTCAGTGTATGTGGCTGGCACTGTAACTGCTGTACTATGGGTGCTGAGCCACGTGGTATGTTTTTCCATTTGTTAACATCTTCAGCTATTTCTTTTCTTGGGGTTTCATAGTTCTTTTAATAGAAATCTTTCATGTCTTTTTTTTTTGCAGTTTTTGGCCAGGGCTGGGTTTGAACGTGCCACCTCCGGCATATTGGGCCAGCGCCCTACTCCTTTGAGCCACAGGGCCCGCCCTTTTCATGTCTTTTGTTAGATAAATTCCCAGGTATTTCATCTTCTTTGGCACTACTATAAATGGAATAGAGTCTCTGATTATATTTTCAGCTTGACTGTTGTTGGTATACATAAAAGCTACTGATTTGTAGGTATTGATTTTATATCCCAAGATGCCGCTCTATTCCTTGTTCACTTCTAAGAGCTTTGTAGTTGAGTCCCTGGGGTTTTTCAGGTATAAGATCATGTCATCTGCAAAAAGCAAGAGTTTGACCTCCTCTGTCCCCATTTGAATGCCCTTGATCTCCTTCTCTTGCCTGATTGTGATGGCTAGGACTTCCAGTACTATGTTGAATAGCAGTGGTGACAATGGGCATCCTAGTCTAGTTCCTGACTTGAGTGGCAATGTTTTCAATTTTACTCCATTCAATCTGATCTTGGCTGTGGGTTTCCTATAGCTTCTATCAGTTAAAGAAATGTACCCTCTAGGGTGGTGCCTGTGGCTCAAAGGAGTAGGGCACTGGCCCCATATGCCAGAGGTGGTGGGTTCAAACCCAGCCCAGGCCAAAACTGCAAAAAAAAAAAAAAAAAAAAGAAAAAGAAAAAAAAAGTCCCCTCTAAGCCTATTTTCCTAAGTTTTCCAATCATGGAAGAAAGCTGGGGGTGGCACCTGTGGCTCAAAGAAGCAGGGTGCCAGCCCCATATGCCAGAGGTGGTGGGTTCAAACCCAGCCCCGGCCAAAAAAAAAAACTGCAAAAAAAAAAAAAAAAAGAATGCTGGATATTATCAAAAGCCTTTTCTGCATCAATTGAGAGCATCATATGGTCTTTGTTTTTTATTTTATTTAGATTTACATGTTGAACCAACCTTGTAACCCTGGGATAAAACCAACTTCATCATGGTGTATAACTTTTTTTTTTTGAGAAAGAGTCTCACTATGCCACCCTCAGTAGAGTGCCACAGTGTCACAGCTCACAGCAACTCTCAAACTCTGTGGCTCAAGCTATCCTCTTGCCTCAGCCTTCCAACTATAGGCACCCGCCACAACTCCCGGGTACTTTTTTGTTGTCTTGGTGTCATTGCTGTTTAGCTGGCCCTGGCCAGGCTCGAACCCACCACCTTTGGTGTATGTGGCTGGCACCATAACCCCTGTGCTATGAGCCCTGAGCCAGTGTATAACATTTTTGACATGTCACTGAATTCTGTTTGCTAGGATCTTATTGAATATTTTTGTATTGATATTCATTAATCAGGTGTGTGACTCCTGAGTAGTAAGGAATTATAAGAAAGCAAATTATGAACCAGTGGCCAGTTATTTTTTTTAACCTTTGTACCTTTTCAGAGTTCAGGCTCATATCATACTTTCCACCTTGTGGCCCTTTATTAATTTTATAAAGGGCAGTTTCATTCCCCCTGGTCGTGATCCCATCTCATCCCTGAGGTGTGGACTGTCAAGATGGAAAATGACAGAAGACCCCTTTGGCTTCTTCCTTCTGACAAGGGTCATGTTGAGATTGAGCCCAGAATAAGGGAATAAAATTTGTTTGCAGGTGGCTGATTGCAGACCTGAAGTTCTCGTAACAAGAACATTAGTACTCTCATTTATAGCTTTAGCATAGTATTTAAGTGAACAGCAGACTATGACATAAGTAATGAGCCCAAGGAAAACAAGTGCGATTCCTAGCTTCAGGAGTCCCTTCAGAACTGAAGTTCTGGTGAATCTAAATGAATAACCTTGTAAACCAGTAAGACTTGGGATCACTACTAAAAACCTGTTATAGCCACACAGCTTGTTGGGAAATTTTTTCCATTCAGGTTTCAACTTCTCCTGAGTTATTTGTATAGATGCAGCAGGTAGGATTTAATACCTCCCAGACACTCCTTGTTTAGCCAACAGGAAATCTAGCACTTTGCTTGATTACTTGAGAGTACCTGCCCTAGCAAGTTGAGTAACGTTTGTTGAGCCTGACAGGCCTTTGCAGTTTTTTCTGCACAGACAGGTTTCTAATCATGCCTCTGTTGGCATACTAGTTCCATAACAAGGAACTAGTACTCCCTGCAAACTTTGCCACCAGACATCTTGGTATCTTCCTGGCAACTCTATCTTAAGTCTCCAGGGCAGGTGGTAAGGGAACTCTTAGTTGGGGAGAAAAGTAAAGGGTGTTATGAAGTGATGTAGCAGACAAGAGTCTTCTATGTACAGACTGTCTATGCAACAGTATAGACAGTCTGTACATAGACCCCCTCCCCCATTATGGAAGGTCAGACCCTCATGTCGCAGACAAATGTGTATCCCAGGGGTCTATAATGCCTCCAAGGGTTGTTTATTTATTTATGGGTTCATTCATGGTAAATTTAAATAGCATGGAATCAAACCAAGAGTAATGATATTAACAAGCCTTCCAAAATCCATCTGTATGGTATTTCAAGTATGTTACCTGTTGGCATAAAGATGATATTTCCTTAACTCAATTCCATGTCTGATCCAGGTTACATTTATTAGTCCAGTAAGCTAGGGATTGATGAGGTCCCTAGGCCACTGTTTTTGGTTGATCTCCAGAAGTTGGACAAGTCAGAACATAGGATAAGGGTATCCTGATGGGTGACCAACTGAACCTGAAAAGTGGTTAGGGATAGAAGAAGATCTAAGTGGGTAGTCATGTCAGAGATATCTAAAATGCCAGTAACAGGAGTCACAAGTGGCAGAAATTTTTTGGAAAGATGTTGGCAAATCCAACAATCATATTTCCCCTTATTGCAATAGTTTCAGGTAGATTAACTACCATGTGGTGATGCCATTCTGGGCTGTGCGACAAAAGATGGAGGGGAAGAGGGTGGTGAGGTCACAGCACTAAATTGGCATCCTCAATAAGCCTGAACACTAAGGGTATCTGAACAAAGGGTAGCAGAGGATCATTGTGGTATAGCCTAGGATATTGCAGATGCTGATAATCCTGAAATAAAGATAATTAGGGTGATGATAAAATAAGCATATGAACTAAACATCTAGTAAAGGTTGGGTGGGTATCCCAACTTTTTGCATAAAGCAATGACAATAGCAAAAATTCCCATGATGTTTAAGATAATGATTACAATCAACAGAGTAAATATTTTCATTTAAATTCTATCAAGAAGATAAACTGCTGATCTGGAGTTTTTCTTTAAGATATATTTAAAATCTGTCAGAGGCTTAATTGTGCACTTATGAGAACCCACTATCTCTCCCAGTTTTTCTTATGGGACCTGGCTTCCCCTGACTATGATAAATCTAGTGCTTGACTCCTGTGTACTTGACAGAGGACTGGGTCACCGTGAAGACTTCAAAAGATCCCTTCCATTGGGGCTTCACGTTGTCCTCAGGATGTTGATTTCTCCAAGCCTTAAGCAGCACCAGCCTCCAGGACAGATGCAACGTAAGGGAACATCCGCTGGGAACCACAATCTGCTGGAAGCCAACTTATGAATAGCGGTTAGAGTCAGGCCGGCGGACAGAGAGTCACAATGGTATCTGACTCTCTGATGAGAGAGCTGTTGGGATCCTGTAGTCTAGAACTAGAGCACAGGAAAGGTCTGTCATACAAAATTTCAAAAGGACACAACTTGAGTCTGCTTCTGGGGTTCATTCTTACTGTAAGTTGGACAATAGGCAGGACTATTAGTAGGACTAATTCCTTATCCCAGGGATTAGTTTCTTGGCAAGTCTTAGAAAAAACCATTTTTTTTTAATAGTATGATCATCTTTTCGATATTTCCAGTGGACTGTGGTCTCCAGGGTGTGTGGAGATTCTAAGTCACACCGTGGGCTTGGGAAACATCTTACATGACCTGGGCCACAGACACAGCAGCATCATCACCCTGAATGCAAACCAGTACTCTTTTATTAAGGTCTTCATGGCTTCAGAAGCTCCTTCTGTCCAGCAAGAAAAGGCCTCACCACAGCCCAACAAGGTATCTATAAACACAAGTAGATACTTGAAATTTCCCACTGCCCTTGGCAGCATAGTGAAATCAATTTACCAGTCCTTTATGGGCCCTTCACCCTTGGTCTGAACTCCTTGCAGTAAAGGGAGATGGCTAGTTTGGGGGTTATTCTGAGCACAGAGGATACACTTTTCTATAAACTTCTGAATGGCCTTTTTCGTATGTGGACCAATAGTATATGTCTGCATCCCTTGTAGGGTGACATTCCCGCCATAATGGGTGCAATCACAAATATTCTTGACAGTCTCATTTATAAAACATTTGAGTGTGGAACTATTGTTGTCTTATTGTGTATCCACCCACCCCGAGTCCTGTGGTGATAGTCTACCACCCAGATGAGCCCTCTTTTCAAATCCTCCTCTGAGTATGAGGGAGGTGCAGGGCCAGGATCTACTTCAGGCAGCAAGGGCATCAGTAAAGTCTTGGGAGCCTTTTTCCTGCTGCTTTCTTTGTGGCCTGATTTGTCCAATGATTGCCCCTTGCCACCAAAGTGTCTGTCCAAGGCAATGCACCATAGCTAATTCCTTGGTTGCTAAAATGCATCTAGCAAGGCTAGGATTTCTTTAGCATGTTTTATTTCCTTAAAATAGGAGATTGGAAGTCCCCATTCTTTCCAGAGGGCACCATGAGCATGAAAAACAGAAGCAACCTGGAGTCTAGTCTGTATCCATGGTCACCCCCACTCCTTCACCTACCTGGAGTGTCCTGACAAGGACTGTGAGTTCTGCCTTCTGTGCTGTGGTTCCAGAGGTGAGTGTATGGCATGTAATGTCTGTGGATGGATTGCCACTGCGTGCCCAGGCTTCTGTCCTCCCTAACTCATAAAACTGTTTCCATCAGGAAACATCTCTAGGTTTGGGCTTCCTAGGGATCTGTCTGTCAGATCTGGGTCCAATTATTAGTGAACTGTCATACCAGGTTCAGATGGCATTTGAGGAAGTAAGATGGCAGGAGTTAAAGTAGAGACCACTCTCAGTGTTGAATTTGGATTGTCTAAAGGGATGGCCTGATATCTGCTGAGCCTCCTGTAGGGTAACAAATAATCCCCTTTCTTTTCCAGTCAGGGGAGCACCCAGTAGATGGTGTGCCCTGTGTTGGTCTAATGTAAATTTCTCTGTTTCTTGAAGCAAGTCACGACTGGCTGCAGCAGCTCAAAGGAAAGACGTCCATTGCTTCATGACAATATCTAATTGCTTTGAGAAACAGGCAATGAGTATCTTAATATTTTCCAGATCTGAAGTTAACACTCTCGGACTCATACCTTGCTTCTCATGCATGAAAAGATAAAAAAGTTTTCTTGTATCTGGGAGCCCCAGTGCTGGAACAGTCAACAGTTTTTCCTTGATATTTTAAAAGATCTGTTAATCACCAGTGCACTGTAAGTGTTCATTATCTCCTCCCCTTGAGACATGATACAGAGGCTTAGTGATAGCAAATGACTAAAAATTATAAAAGGTTTTTTTCATTTATTAAAGATTGATATATATAGTATGAGACAGTTAAAAATTTCTTGCTTCCTAGGATTTCACTGAGGTTTACATCACTGGGAGTTAAAACTTCTGGATAATGTATTTGATGCATTATATTAATTGAACCAAAAAAATAGGAAGTGGTTTTCTTTTTGCAAAATATTTTAAGAAAGACATAAGATTGTTTTTTAGTAAGAAAAAAATAATGTTGTCTAATTCAGAAGTTATTTAAGGATTAATTCAATATATGAATTTTGAAAATGAAACAAGGCTGAAGGAATCAATAAGTAGAAGAGGGAGATATAAAAAATTTATGAATATAAAAACATATTTTTGGTAAAGAAGGCTAAACAGAAAAGAAAATAATATTGTATGGAGAAGAATCTCATATGGTAAATTTTTTTTCCTAAACTAAAATGACTGGTTATTTTTGGGTGTGATTAAGTTGGCTACATTTAAAAAGAAAAATTTTTAAATAAAACAACAAAGTTTTTTAAAAGTACTAATTTGCTCTTAATGATATTCCAAGACATTTTGATTTTAATTCTATAACCTGTTGCCTTATAAAGTTTCTCAGACTTTTACTCAAAGATTCAACTTTTGTGGTCTCACTACTTTCAGCTTTTTCTCTTCTTTAACATTTTAACGTCTCCTGCCCCTTCCCCACCATTGTACCTCTGTTGTTATGGCCTGATACAAAATGTTCTATCTTAAAAGATTAGAAAAACAATGTTTTTTACAGTATAAGTTAATTCCATGCTTGGCTTTTTTTCATA
>CAUYRH010158989.1:0-11606 GCA_963574655.1 Perodicticus potto | reverse complement strand
TTGCTGTTTAGCTGGCCCAGGGCTGGGTTCAAACCTGCCAGCCTCAGTATGTATGGCCGGTGCCCTACCCACTGAGTATGGGCACCGCCCTCAAAAATTTTTTTTTTTTTTTTTTTTTTTTGATTGGGTGTATTTCTCTATTGGTATGTTACCTGGGCTGTTTTAAGATTGATACAACCAAATCAGTAACCAAAGTAGCTGGGACTATATGCGCACCAAAGTATGCCAAGCTAGTTTGTTTCTTTTTGTTTGTTTGTTTGTTTTTGTAGAGACAGAGTCTCACTCTATCCCCCTCGGTACAGTGCTGTGGTGTCACACAGCTCACAGCAACCTCCAACTCCTGGGCTTAGGCGATTCTCTTGCCTCAGCCTCCTGAGTAGCTGGGACTACAGGCGCCCACAACAGTCTCCGGCTATTTTTCTGTTTTGCAGTTCAGCCGAGGCCGGGCTTGAACCCGCCACCTTCGCTATATGGGGCCGGTGCCCTACTCAATGAGCCACAGGCGCCGCCTCCCCCCCTTTTTTTTTTTTTGAGACAGAGCCTCAAGCTATCACCCAGGGTAGAGTGCCATGGCGTTATAGCTCACAGTAACCTCCAACTCCTGGGCTCAAGTGATTCTCCTGCCTCCGCTTCCCAAGTAGCTGGGACCACAGGCGCCCGCCACAATGCCTGGCTATTTTTTGGTTGCAGCCGTCATTGTTGTTTGGCGGCCCAGGCTGGACCTCAAGTGGCTGGCGCCTTAGTCACTTGAGCCACAGGCGCCCAGCCTAGTTTTTTTTTTTTTTAATTTTGTTCCTTTCTGTAGAGAGAGGGGTGGGAAGAGTGTGTCTCTCTATGTTGCCCAGGCTGGTCTTAAACTCCTGGCCTCAAGAGATCTTCCCAGCCTCCCAGAGTGTTAGGATTACAGGCATGAGCCACTGTGCCCATCCAGCCCTTAAAACTTCTTTGAGAAAAAAAAATTAATACAAGGTAATTGCACAACTTTGTGGGATTGTTTTGTTTTGTTTTTTGAGATAGAGTCTCACCTTGTCACTCACAGTAGAGTGCTATAGCAGCATAGCTCACAGTCACCTCAAACCCTCAGGCTCAAGCAATTCTCTCGCTTCAGCCTCCTGAGTAGATGGGACTACAGGCACCTGGCAATTTTTAGAGATGGGGTTTCACTCTTGCTCAGGCTGGTCTCAAACTCCTGAGCTCAGGCAATCTACCCGCCTTGACCTCCTAGAGTGCTAGCACCCAGTCCACAACTTTGTGTTTGTTAGAAAACATGGTTGTGGCTCAGCGCCTGTGGCTCAACGGGCTAAGGCGTCAGCCACGTACACCTGAGCTGGCGGGTTTGAATCCAGCCCGGGCCCGCCAAATAACAATGACGGCTGCAACCAAAAAATGGCCGGGCGTTGTGGCGGGCGCCTGTAGTCCCAGCTACCTGGGAGGCGGAGGCGGGAGACTCGCTTGAGCCCAGGAATTGGAGATTGCTGTGAGCTGTGATGCCACCGCACTCTATCCAGGGTGACAGCTTGAGGCTCTGTCTCAAAAAAAAGAAAAGAAAAGAAAAGAAAACATGGTTGTATGGTTTTAAAATTCTTTCTTCTTCTTTTCTTCCTTTTTCCCCTTTTCTTACATTTATAACGTATACTGGACAAAACTGAAGGCAGATAGCCGGGCGTTGTGGTGGGCACCTGTAGTCCCAGCCACTCGGGAGGCTGAGGCAGGAGAATCGCCTGAGCTTGGGAGTTGGAGGTTGCTGTGAGCTGTGGGACGCCACAGCACTCTACCAAGGGCGATAAAGTGAGACTCTCTCTCTACAAAAAAAAAACAAAAAAAAACTGAAGGCAGATTAAGTTCTAATGTAACATCAACGCAAAGTGAAGTGTGAAACCCCTCCCTCAAACAATTATTAAAGCTCTTGTGTATTCATTAGGAGTAATGAGAAAAGTTCAGGCTTTGGAATATTTAATCTTAGTACTTGTAACAGAAAAGCTTCCCTATAATATACTCACTCATTCTTGTTTCTTTGTTAAATATTTACCCACTGCTTTATGCCTCTGGTTATATTAACACAATACAAGAGAGTCAGTTCTGTTCAATCAAGACTTTAAAATTTTCCAAACACCTATGAAGGAAAGATTAGTGTAAGTACACAAAAGAAAAACAAATTGGCAGTTGAACTTAGCTGTGAGAAGCCTGGCTGACTCTTTCAAATTAGGCCCTAAAAATAGAAGTAATATCGCAATAGATGGTGTACAGTGGGAGCTAATACATAAAATGACCCTACAAAATCTCTTATAACCATCAATCTGTGTGCCCCAGAGTGTCAGAAGTACTGTTGATGACTACTAGCTCGAGTTTAGTCATTTCCGATTACATCCTTTCTCTTCTGAGGTACAGCTTGACTTTTCTTTTTCTCAAAAGATTCAAATAATACAGAAATTTATAGAGTAATATCTTAAGGTCCCTCTTGCTTCTCATTCCAGTTCATAATTCCCTCCTCAAATTACCTTTGGGCTTTAGCCTTCCTTCCTATAAAATTTTGTTCTCTTCCTTCCTATAAAATTTGTTTCTCCCTTTTCTAACAGCAAGAAACCATTCTCCCATTCTTCTCAATTTGTTTAATATTTTATGAACCCTCTGTATAGAACCAAGGTCCATCTTTCTCATTGCCCCTCCCCCACCCAGGCAGTTCAGGCTCTGACTCCCCAACCAGGTCGCACTCTATTGGACACCCTCTTCCCCATGTTCAGCTTCCAGCGCCCCCTTCTCCCCCAGCCTACTCTGGTTTCATGGTGCCCCCCCCCAACCACAGGCAGGTAGAGAGGCCTACCTTGCTCAGCCCTACCCAGTAACTTTAGGACTAAATTGGTCTGGAAAAGACGAGAAAGGAAGAGGCCTGGAGATTCAGCAGGGGTGTTATTGTGACCTAAATAAAGAGATATGCACTGGCTCCAAGCGTTCCTGCTCTTCCAGTGTTACCTTGAGGAATAATCACCCCAGTTTGAGGCAGCTTGTGTGGTTTTCACTACAGCATTCCACCCTGGACCTGTGTCTCTTCAGCCTTAAATAGGAAGGGTTTAGAGAGTCAGTTAATCACCCAGGCCAGTTAATTCTACCTCTTAAATACGTTTGAGTAGCTAACCTAGGCCAGGGCAGTGAGGGGAGGGCCAGATTAAATCACTGATTATCCCCTGGTGCAATAAAAGGGCTAGGGCCAGACATGAAACTAGAATATTTTAATAAGAGAATAATGATATAAAGAGGAAAATATGAGTCTTTAAAAATCAATTTTCGGGCTCAGCGCCTGTGGCTCAACGGGCTAAGGCGTCAGCCACATACACCTGAGCTGGAGGGTTCGAATCCAGCCCAGGCCTGCCAAACAATGACGGCTGCAACCAAAAAATGGCCTGGCATTGTGGCGGGCACCTATAGTACCAGCTACTTGGGAGGCGGAGGCAGCAGACTCGCTTGAGCCCAGGAATTGGAGGTTGTGTGAGCCACGGCACTCTACCCAGGGTGACAGCTTGAGGCTCTGTCTCAAAATAAATAAATGAATAAATAAAAATCAATTTTTGGGCTCAGCGCCCATAGCTCAGTGATTAGGGCACTGGCTGCATACACTGAGGCAGGCAGTATAAGGGCATGTAACTGTCATAATAGGTTAAAAAATGCTCTAAATGAGCATCAATAGCGGAAGAGACAAGTAAATGCAGATTATTTTATTTATTTATTTATTTTTTGAGACAGAGTCTCACTTTATTGCCCTCGATAGAGTGCCGTGGCATCACATCTCACAGCAACCTCCAACTCCTGGGCTTAGGCAATTCTCTTGCCTCAGCCTCTGGAGTAGCTGGGACTACAGGCGCTCGCTACAACGCCAGGCTGTTTTTTGGTTGCAGTTCAACCGGGGCCGGGTTTGAACCTGCCACCCTCAGGATATGGGGCTGGCGCCCTACTCACTGAGCCACAGGGGCCGCCCTAAATGCAGATTATTTTGCAACCACTAAAAATTATAATTGTAAACTGGGTGTGATGGTTCACACCTGTAATCCTAGCACTCTGGGAGGCTGAGGTGGGTGATTGCTTGAGCTCAGGAGTTTGAGATCACCCTGAGCAAGAGTGAGACCCTATCTCTACTAAACATAGATAAAATATATATATATAAATAAAAACAGAAAATAAAATTAACTGGGCATTGTGGCAGGTGCTTGTAGTCCCAGCTACTTAGGAGGTTGAGTCAGGAGGATCACTTGAACCTGATGTCACGGCACTCTAGTCTGGGCGACAAAGTGAGACTCTGACTCAACAAACAATCAACAACAACAAAAATATAATTATAGAAATTATGTAGTCACTTGGAAAGTAAGGAATAATTTTACTTGAAGTAACCATGATTCAACTATTTTAAATTGTGTTTTCAAAAAGAGGAGAAAAGGGGAAACACATAGAAATATAAAAATAGTATGTTAGATAGTGAGATCATGGAGCCTTTATTTTTAATTCACTCAAATGTACTATTAATATTACTGTTTTGCTATAAATAAAAATCAAGGTGGAGTAGTGGAAAACTCAACTTTGTTTTGGCTGAATTAAAGGGACGGGGAGATTTATTCACTACTAAGTTAAATTGGAAGTCAGAATGCCCTTAGAGATGAGTGATGAAAATTATCAACATCGGGCATAGCTCAGTGGGTACGGTGCTGACCACATACACCAAGGCTGACGGGTTTGAACCCGGCCCAGGCCAGCTAAAACAACAATGACAACTGCAACAAAAAAAATAGCTGGGCGTTGTGACAGGCGCCTGTAGTCTCAGCTACTTGGGAGGCTCAGGCAAGAGAATCACTTAAGCCCAAGAGTTTGAGGTTGCTGTGAGCTGTGAGTTGTGATGCCACAGCACTTATTGAGAGCAACATAGTGAGACTTGGTCTCAAATAAAAGAAAATTATCAACATCCTCATTGTTATCACTGCTATTACCATTCCAGTTCACGTTATTGAGCATTTCCCATTTTTCAGGCATTGAATTAAGGGCTTTTTCATGTTATTTATTTATTTATTTACTTTTTCTTTACTCTGTGAAACAGAGTCTCACTCTGATACCCAAACTAGAATGCTTTAACATCATCATAGCTTGCTGCAACTCTTGGGCTCAAGCAATCCTCCTGCCTCATCCTCCAGAGTAGCTGGGACTACAGGCACCTACCTCAATGCCCAGCTGATTTTTTTCTATTTTTAATAGAGACAGGGTTTTGTCTCTTGGTCAGGTTGGTCTCGAAATCCTGAGCTCGAGGGATCCTCCCTCCTTGGCCTCCCAGAGCTAGAATTACAGGTGTGAGCCACCACACCGACCATGGGGAGATTTCTGATGAATGACAGACTTGGTACTTGTTCTTCGGGTTGCCAACTAGCACAAGAAGCTGGATTTTCACAGGAATGGATTAGCTCCCAAGAGAGTCAGTTATTAAAAAGCCAGAATTAGGACCGGGTGCAGTGGCTCATGCCTGTAATCCTAGCACTCTGGGAGGCCAAGGTAGGCGGATCTCTTTTTATTTATTTATTTATTTATTTATTTATTTATTTTTGAGACAGAGTCTCACTATGCCCCCCTCAGTAGAATGCTATGGCATCACAGCTCATAGCAACCTCAAACTCTTGGGCTTAAGCCAGCGGTTCTCAACCTGTGGGTTGCGACCCCTTTGTAACAATGAAAATACATCCTGCATATCAGATATTTAATTTACGATTCATTTCAGTAGCAAAATTACAGTTATGAAGTAGCAATAAAAATAATTTTATGGATGGGGGTCACCACAACCTGAGGAACTGTATTAAAGGGTCACAGCATTAGGAGGCATTAGGAAGGTTGAGAACAACTGATAAGCGATTCTCTTGCCTCAGCCTCCCAAGTAGCTGGGACTGGCACCCGCCACAATGCCCAGCTATTTTTTTGTTGTAGTTATTGTTTAGCAGGGCCAGGCCAGGCTGAGCCGTGCTGGGTTCAAACCCACCAGCCCAGGTGTATGTGACTGGTGCCCTAACCACTGAGCTATGGGCACCGAGCCATGGGTGGATCTCTTAAGCTCACAGCCAGAGCAAAACCTTGTCTCTAAAAAAAATAATAATAATAGCTAGGCATTGTGGCAGGTAACTGTAGTCCCAGCAACTCAGAAGGCTGAGGCAAGAGAGAGTCAC
The DNA here is from genome assembly GCA_963574655.1 of Perodicticus potto. Classification (NCBI taxonomy): domain Eukaryota; kingdom Metazoa; phylum Chordata; class Mammalia; order Primates; family Lorisidae; genus Perodicticus; species Perodicticus potto. The sequence goes on along the minus strand of CAUYRH010158989.1, from coordinate 5,421 downwards.
TTGAGCCCAACAGTTTGAGGTTGCTGTGAGCTATGACTCCATAGTACTCTACCAAGGGCATAAAAATGAGACACTGTCTCAAAAAAAAAAAAGCCAGAATTAGGCCCATGGATGGCAGTCCTGCCCACATGCCAATCAGGCTTGTGGAAATACTGTTTTAAGCAATGTTATCTGAAGCTGAAAGTATCATAACTGAAATGATGCCACAAAATTAGGACTTTCATCACATTTTTTTTTTATTGTTGGGCCTTCATTGAGGGTATAAGAAACCAGGTTACGCTGATTGCATTTGTTAGGCAAAGTCCCTCTTACAATCGTGTTTTGCCCCCAAAAGGTGTGGCACACACCAAGACTCCACCCCCTCGCTCCTTCCCTCTCTCTGCTGTTCCTTTCCCCACCCCTCCCTCCTTCTTTTTCTCTCTGCTCTCCCCTTCCCCCACCCCCACCGTGTTATTAATTGTCATTAATTGTCCTCATATCAAAAAGGACTTTCATCACATTTTTACAGAACAGTATGTATCTCAAGATTTCATTTCTCTGTCAACTTTAAAGCTTAGCTTAGCTTAGCTTAGCGGGATATAGAATTCTGGGCTGGAAATTCTGTTTAAGTAGATTAAAGGTAGATGACCATTGTCTTCTGGCTTGAAAAGTTTCATTAGAGAAGTCACTGGTCACCCTGATGGATTTGCCTCTGTAGGTCAGTTGGTGCTTATTCCTGGCAGCTTGCAAAATCTTTTCTTTTGTCTTGACTTTAGATAGGTTCATCAGAATGTGTCTTGGAGAAGCTCTATTTGAGTTGAGGCGACCAGGGGTCCAATATCCCTCTGAAAGAAGTATGTCAGAATCTTTGGTGATATTTTGGTAATTTTCATTTATAATATTCTCTAGAATGTCTTCCATTCCTCTGGGGCATTCTTCTTCCCCTTCTGGGATACCTATAACTCATATGTTTGATAAAGTCCCATAATTCTGTCAGTGAAAGTTCTGCTTTCTCTCTCTTCTTTTCCACCTCTTTAACTATCTGAGTTATCTCAAGAACTTTATCCTCTACCTATGAGATTCTTTCTTCTGCATGATCTAATCTGTTGTTGATACTTTCTATTGCATCTTTAAGTACCCTAATTGCTTCAGTTCCTTCAGCTCTGCTATATCCTTTCTATATTCTTTTTTTTTTTTAAATTTTGTTTTTAGAGACAGAGTCTCACTTTATCACCCTCTGTAGAGTGCCATGGCATCACACAGCTCACAGCAATCTCCAACTCCTGGACTTAGGCGATTCTCTTGCCTCAGCCTCCTGAGTAACTGGGACTACAGGCGCCTGCCACAACACCTGGCCAGCTATTTTTTGTTTGTTTGTTTGTTTGTTTTGCAGTTCGGCGGAGGCCGGGTTTGAACCCGCCACCTTTGGTATATGGGGCCAGTGCCCTACTTGCTGAGCCACAGGCACCGCCCTATCCTTTCTATATTCTTTATATCATTCATCTTTTATTTGATTCTGCTTTTGAATTTCCTTTTGGTTATTTTTCACTTTCTCAGCAATTTCCTTCATTGTTTTTTGGTTGTTTTCCAACTTTCTCAACAATTTCCTTCATTGTTTTCATCATCTGTATTTTAAATTCCCCTTCTGTCATTTCTAACATTTCTTTATAGGTGGAAATCTCTGCAGTAGCTATCTCATGGTCCCTTGAAGGGGTTGCTCTGGACTGGTATTTCATGTTGCCGGAATTTTTCTGCTGATTCTTCTTCATGAGTGTTTTATTTCCTTCTTTTTTTTATTATTTCTTTTTATTATTATTATTATTTTATTGTTGGGGATTCACTGAGGGTACTAGAAACCAGGTTACACTGATTGCATTTGTTAGGTAAAGTCCCTCTTACAATCGTGTTTTGCCCCCAAAAGGTGTGGCACACACCAAGACCCCACCCCCCTCACTTCTTCCCTCTCTCTGCTGTTCCTTTCCCCACCCGTCCATGAGTGTTTTCTTGTGTCTGTTTCCTTGCCTTAATTTTCCTTCCACTTCCTGTTGCTCTTTAAGTTACTGTGCCTCTGGCCTAAAGTTTTAATGAGTCCTTTTGGTACCAGAAGGATGAGAAGATTGAAGAGCAAGAAGGGAAAAATTGATTTAAAAAAGAAAGAAAAAAGAGAAAGGAGAGGGAGTGAGTAAAAGGAAATATTGACAAAAAGAAGAGAGGTACCAAAAGAAGGAGTAATATAGGTGTATATTAGGGTATTTTGACCCAACATGAAAAACCCCCAACCTCTCAGGGTGCTGGGTTGGGTGGTTCCCTTGAGGTCAACAGCTCTTTGCCAGCCTGATTAGACACAATACCCCACCTCCACTAGGTAGAAAGCAAAGTCAAAAATACAATAAATCAAACCAAAACAAACAAACAAAAAAACCCTTATGGGATAAAATTGGTGGGAAAAACCCAAATAATAGGGGTAGAAACACTAGCAAAAATGAAGTTCTAATTGTTAAAGAAGGCAAAAATGGAAGATTGTATTTAAACTAGAAAAGAGAAAAAAAGAAAAAAGGAAAAAAGAAAAATGTAGAGGAAAAATGTTGAATTTAAGAAAAACAAACAAAAACAAAAAATAAAAACCCCAAAACCAAAAAACCAAAATATTTTGCTGAATATTGTCCAGGTGATCTTCTGAGGTATGAAATGTTTGTCACAATGCTGATACAGCTGTACTAGATGGAGACTGGTGGTCTCTGCTGATTTCTCAAACTCGGCAGGCTTGGGAGCCCAAATGTCTCCTCAGCCTGCTTAAAAGACACTCTAAACTGTTAACCTTGACTAACCAGAAGCTTTCCAAAGAAAGCACTTATTGCTGGGATCTCTCCTCACGTGGCTGCCCGCTTATCCAGTGCACCAAAACCGATCTCACTCCATGCCCCTAAGGGCCAAGGCTGTAATCTGACAAACACTTAGATCTCCACTCTTCCCCAGCATCTCAGACCCCGCCTTGGGCAGATCAGTCACTAGATTACCCCCTCAAGGTCTCTCAGCCAATCCCCTGCCCTGCAACCCACAGAGGCAGTTCCCCCACAGTGGCTGTGTGGGCAGCCCACAGCTGAACGATAGTAGCTCCTTTTTACTCAGTCCAGGGCCCCCAGACAATGCCCAAAGTCGTCCGCACACTCGCCCAAGATCTCCCAAGGCTGTTCAATCGAGTGCCCAAGTCCAAAAAAAACAAAAACAGCCCACAGGTAAGGCTTTTCCTGCTTGCAGTCTCGCTATTGCTATAGTTACAGCTGCAGGCAGCCTCCCACCAAACAAACACACCTACCGTTTGCCAGTTCTCCACTGCCTCTGTCCTCTCCATGGGGTCCAAAAGTCTCTCACTGCCTCCCTGTGTCACCAAAAGGAAGCCTTTGAGCAGATTCCACCAGCCAGAGATGCCCGGAGTCCTCTCTCCCCAATCCCACTGCACCCGGTTGCACAGAAGCTGTTACTCTGCTGCCATCCTGCTCATAACTCTCTCAGAACACTTTTCATTTTGCAAAACTGAAACTCTATATCCATTAAATAATAACTCCTCATTCTTTCCTCCCTTCAGGTCTTGGCAACAATCATTGTGTTTTTTGTCTCTATGACTTTCACTACTTTATAAGCAGTCCTCATATAAGTGGACTCATACAGTATTTGTCTTTGTGTGATTGACTTATTTTGCTTAGCTTCACTTCCTCAGTATATATCAATGTTGTAACGTCTCAGAATTTCCTTCCTTTTTTTTTGAGACAGAGCCTCAAGCTGTCACCCTAGATAGAGTGCTGTGGCATCACAGCTCACAGCAACCTCCAATTCCTGGGCTCCAGTGAGTCTCTTGCCTCCGCCTCCCAAGTAGCTGGGACTGCAGGCGCCCGCCACAACGCTCCGGCCATTTTTTTGTTACAGCCGTCATTGTTGATTGGCGGGCCCGGGCTGGATTCGAACCCGTCATCTCAGTTGTATGTGGCTGGCGCCTTAGCCTGCTGAGCCACAGGCGCCGAGCCAGAATTTCCTACCTTTTTAAGGCTGAATATATTCCACCGGGTGTTTGTAATATTTGGCTTATCCATTCATTCATCAATGGACCTTTTGACTACTATCTATGAATAACAATGCTATGAACATGGTTGCACAAATATGTCTTCGAGACCCTGATTTCAATTTTTTTAGGTACATACCAAGAAGTGGGATTGCTAACTCATGTGGTAGCTGTGTTTTTAATTTTTTTTTTTTTTTGTAGAGACAGAGTCTCACTTTATCGCCCTCGGTAGAGTGCCGTGGCATCACACAGCTCACAGCAACATCCAACTCCTGGGCTTAGGCGATTCTCTTGCCTTAGCCTCCCGAGTAGCTGGGACTACAGGTGCCCACCACAACACCTGACTATTTTTCTGTTTTGCAGGTCAGCCGAGGCTGAGTTTGAACCCGCCACCTTCAGTATATGGGGCCAGTGCCCTACTCGATGAGCCACAGGCGCCGCCCGAGTGTTTTTAATTTTTTGAGGAATCAACATATTGTTTTCTATGGCAGCTACCCCATTTGACTATGCCATCAGCAATGCGTACGTGTTTCAAACTCTCACCTCCTCCTCAGCACTTGATACTTTTTTATTTTTATTTATTCTTATTCTTTTTGAGACCAAGTCTTACTCTGTTACCCTGCATTGAGTAGTGTGGCATCATCACAGCTCACAGCAACTTCAAACTCGTGGGTTCAATGAATCCTCTTGCCTCAGCCTCTTGACTAGCTGGGATTATAGGCATGTGCCCCCAAGTCCCACTTGTTTTTTCCATTTATAGAGACGGGGGTCTCACTCTTGCTCAAGCTGGTCTCAAACTCATAAGTTCAAGCAATCCATGCCCTTCAGCGTGCCAGAGTGCTAGGAATATAGGCGTGAACCACCGTGCCAGCCTACTTGCTACTTTTAAACAAAATTAATAGCCATTCTAGTAGGTATGAGGTGCTATCCCATTGTAATTTTGGTTGGCATTTCCCTAAAGATGTGGTGCATCTTTTCATGTGATTGTTGGCTATTTCTATATTTTTGGAGGAATATCTATTCAAGTCCTGTGTCCAGTTTTCAGTTGGTGTTTCGGGGGAATTTTTTGTTGTTGAGTTACAGGAGTTCATTATATATTCTAGATATTAGTCCCTTGTCAAATACACGATTTGCAAACATTTTCTCTCATTCCATAGGTTGCCTTTCACTCTATGCTTGTGTCCTTTCACAAACAAAAGCTAAAAATTTTAATATAGTCCAATTTATCGTTTTTTACTTTTGTTGCCTATGCCTTTGGTGTCTTATCTAACAAATTATTGCCAACTCCACTGTCATGACACTTTTGTCCTATATTTTCTTTCTTTCTTGTTTTTTTTTGAGACAGAGTCTCACTATGTCTCCCTGGGTAGAGTGCTGTGGTGTCA
>CAUYRH010158985.1:0-13030 GCA_963574655.1 Perodicticus potto | reverse complement strand
GTTCAGCAACAGTCTGTGCCCGTCCACACCCCTCAAGAAAATCTCCCAGAATCTGGACTCTGTGGGGGACAGGCCTCCAGACCTCGGGGTGAGAGTGGAGGGGAACACCAGGAACTCCGACTTGCAGGTAGAGAGTATATATGGTTTTATGCCTGGCTGGAGAGCGCCACAGCACCCTAGAAGGGGAAGGAGGTTTGGTTTTTAGAAGGTCTCTCCCATGGGGTAGGATGGGAGGACGTCCGGACTCTGCTGGCTTCTTTGTATGGAGATATGGCGAACCTCCTTCATGGGGGAGGGGACTCCCGTCCGCTTGGTGATGTGCTCTGTACCTTTTTGTTTGTGTCCTCAGGGTCTCAGGTCTCCCCAGCAGGGTTGATGTGCACTCTTCAACCTTTTCTTTTGGTTCAGATCCAAACCATCGGCTTTCTTGCTGAGTTTCTGTCCTTTAATGCTCCTTTTGGACGGGAACCTCTGTGGAAGGCTGGCTACAGATCGCCATCTTGGCTCCTCCACGCTTGGAAGTTTTTTAATGAGGAGAGAGCAGACCCCACACTGCTGAAGGATACGAAACCAGTTGAACCTGAATTGGAATTGGAACTGGAGCGCCCTGGCATCTTGATATTATTACCTGCTGCCCGAGTTACCTCCGTGTAGCTGCACCTGACTTCCCCTATCCCGACCCCAACTCAGCTTCTCAGCCACCTTTGCCTGTGGCAAAAACGTGACTTCACTTTTTTAACAGATCTAAGAAGAGTCAAGTTTTCAGTTTGCTCAGCTTTTCAATTGAGTGGAAACTTCTAAGCTTCTTACATACCCAATTGTGACAGATTTTTAAAAAGGTTTACTATGAGAGGTGGCAGAGAAGTAGGGCAGCAGTTAAAGGAGTTATAGGGCCAAGAAATGATTTTTTATCTGGGAAATACCAGAGTAGTTTATATGGTGATGGAAATTATCCAGAAGAAAAGGAGACATTTATGAAGCAAAAGAAGAGAGAGAAGATAATAGGTGTTAAATCCTCAGAAGATCAGTAGAAAGAGCACAGAATGACGGATCAAACAATGTGCAGAGCAGGGACACATCTTCCATCACATGGACACTAAAAGTAGGGTGCTCCTGTCTCATTCTATTTTCTTAATGAAGTATTGAGTAAGACCATGATCTGTTTGGGAGGGAAGGACAGTTTCAATAGTAGAAATAACACAGCGTATGAGAGAGCAGGGCAAACCAACCTACTAGAGAAACATAATTCCCAGGCAATTGTAAAAGCCCATTTCAAGATTTTGGTCTAGAATGTAAAGTTATAGAAGTTAGCTAATTGTCTATACAATAGAACCTCCACAGCTGACCGTCTCTTTAAGTGGACCCAAGTTTCACAGACTGGACATGCACCACACGTACATATCAGCACAGTAGACCTTGTTCCTGGTGTCAGCACCTCTGCACGTTGAACAGTGTGTTATGGTCTCGTGAGGTGTCACCTTACAGAGGTTCTCCTGTATAATACTCTGCAGCCATGTGTTTGGCTGGCTGCTTGAGTATAAGTGAGAAGAAAGTAAAGAATAAGTTGGGTTTTGCTGAATGCAATGGAAGGAGAGACTGCAAAGAAATGGGAAGTATTTTCAAGGAAGTGATTCCAATGCCTGACCATGAAGAACAGGGTGATGGATCATGAGTAAGGAGTTAGGTCAGTAGATTAGGGGACATAATGAGGCTGAAGCATAGCCGGAGTGTGAGTACCTATCTGAACCAGAGGTCAGCAGGTGGGGTCTGGAGTGCAGGAAGGTCTTGGGATGCTGAAAGGTGACATTTGTGAAGTTATGCTATCACTAGTGAAGACAAAACCTAGAGTTGAAGCCATTGTACCATTTAGAACTTTTTACTGTAAGCAACAAACTGACTTTGCCTAACTAAAGCAGAAGAGGCTAAGTAGCAGAAACTCTGCAGTCAGGATGCCGCTCCTGCCGTTATGTAGGGCCAGAGCCTAAACCACTGCCACCAAGAACCTCATCTTCATACCTGCCTCTCTTAGCTGCCTGGGCAGCTGACTTCTCTTGCTTGAGCCCAGGCCACCTCCTTTTCTTTGTTCATTTCTCTCTGAGGGCAGAGAAAGAGGACATAACCCTCTTCCATAGTAGCAGAAGGGGTTCTTGCCTCACATCAAAGCTTACACAGAAAGAGGATTCTGTAAAACTAAGAAGGGATCCAGGCAGTTTAAAAAAAAAAAAATGTTTTTCAAAAAGGACAAAGGTAAAAGATAATTTTTTTCTTTTCAATCATGGCAGTTTGTGAGGGACTGAACTGAGACCAAGAAGATGACTGAGTATGAAAAGATTACCTACCATCTCAAGAGTCCAGGCACTGTTCTGGATACTGGTAAAAAAAATACTGAGCAAGAGTCAGGCGCAGTGACTCACGCTTGTAATCCTAGCACTCTGGGAGGCCGAGGTGAGTGGATTGCCTGAACTCATGAGTTTGAGACCAGTCTGAGCCAGAGCAAGACCTCATCTCTAAAAATAACTGGGCATTATGGCGGGTGCCTGTAGTCCCAGCTACTTGGGAGGCTGAAGCAAAAGAATCACTTAAGTCCAAGAGTTTGAGGTTGCTATGACTCCATAGCACTCTACCAAGGGTGACAAGTGAGACGCTGCCTCAAAAAGAAAAAAAAAAAGAAAAACGAAGAATACCAAACAAAAAAAGATCAAATCTATCCTTTCCCACTAGAGTCCACCTTCTATAAAGGATTGAGCCTATCGGCTATTTCCAACATGCTATGCTTCTGCTGCTACTGCAAAGCTAGCAAGACAATACTGTGAATCTCCTTTGTTACAGTCATTCTTGCTTGCTAATCCCTGGAATTATTTTGGCAGAACTCAAGATCTGTTCATTTACAATAAATAATAAAGGGCTTAAGATGCTAAATACTAAGTTGAGGCAGAACTAAGAAAACGTATTTATTTCTAAAGTATATCAGATCAGAACAGCAGCAGGAAACACGTGCAGTATTAAGCACAGCCAGGTGTCTTCTTCACACGTTACTTAACTATCGCAACAAACCTATAATGTAGACACTATTAGTATTCATATTCTACAGATAGGGTGACTTAAAGACAGAGGGGCTAAGTAACTTGGGAGCCAGGAAGTATGGATCTAGTAATGACTTAATACCACGGTGTTTCCTCATTTTTTTAAGCCAGAAAGGGGATCTAAGAGCAGGTCAACACTAAAGGAAAAAAGCAAGTCACCACCCTACAGAAAGGAATATGCTGGTCTGAAAGTGGCCAAATGAGAAGCTGAGTAGGTGCACAGAGCTGGGAGGCATAACGCTGCAAAGGACCGACATTGCTTGCTTGATTGATGGTTTGGAGGAAATTTTGTTTGTTGTCTTAATTAGGAGAACTACTTTTTGTCCTCAATACCAGGTGATCTAAAGGAAGAAAAGAACAGGAAGACCATAAGAGTAAAGTCCCGGATGACAAGAAGATGGGAGGGCCGATAGTACCAGTTTGGAACAGAAAAACTGATAACTTGGGGCCTGCCAAATAAGCTGAATAAGACAGTAACTAGCCCAAACCCAACAAGGGCTTCTTTTGCTTCCTAGCCAGGTGGGTGGGAAATTTGGGAGTTGCCCAGGAAAGCTTGAGGACCATTTGTGTCCTCAAGAAAAGTAATTTTCATGGTTAGGGTTTGGCAACTTGTCTTGCCATCACATTCCTGTGTAAGAGACAAAATGGTAACTCCCTACAATTTCACCTACTGCAGAAGCTATAAATACATTCCTAAGTATATCCTGCAAAGACCCCAGCCAAAGACTGCTTTATCAGAGCTTAGAGTTAGATGGCCTCCAGCTACTTCAAAATGCAGCCACATGCTCCTGATATCACAGTCTTATTATGCAAGCCTCCTCCCCAACCTCAGAGGAGACTGGAGAACATGCCACTGCTGTTGCTTCCTAGCCACATTTTAGAATAACAGAATAAAAAAAAAAAAAAAGGCAGCTTCAATTGGCTCCAGTTGGTGTGAATAATAAGATATGGTTGTCAGATTCTTGGAAAGCTGCCAGCATGGTCATTAAATGGCCAGATACTAGGCCCAGTTACAAAGAGGATAGTGAACACAATTTTAAATGAGGTCAATATTAAGGAGATTTTAAATGTGGGACTTGGGTTGGGCTGAAACCATCTATGCATTAGAATCTTTCTTTTAGTAGGTGCTCTCTAAAAGAAAGGATCATTGGGGATGAGGGGAAATGAAGCTTTCCTTAATTTTAAAATTAAATTATGCCCAATTAAAACATGGTCCTTTTTGAAGGCTGTGATGGAAGAATCCCAGCTTTGACAAGTCGGCAGTAATCCTTGTGATCTATTTTACTGGGATATATATTGTCACTGCAAAAATAAAACATACCACAAAACTGGAGAGCAGACCCTGCCTGTAATCATTAGACAGACTGGACCAAGTGCCTCGAGCCTTTGATGCCCTGACATTATTTTCTGGATGGTGTCCAGCAACTCAGTGCAGAACCGCTTTTTCTCTACTGTATCCAGATGGCAAATGGAAGAGATCAAATTCAACTGTTTCAGGGCTAACCTTAATGGATGTGAAAGGCTGGCTCCTCTACTGGCTTTTCAGGGAGCTTCAATACAAAAAAAGGCCTTTGAACAAAGAGACAAATAATTGGCTCCCTCCACCCCCTTCAGAACTAAACTGTGGATGTGGTAATCTGGTTCAAATCGATCTTCAGGTTGAAAAGAACAGCCAAAGACCTGATCAGTTCTAATCACTGACACTCTCGTGACACTTTCTATGAAGTTCAGATGAGTGTTACTCTTAATGTTCTGGAAAGCTCTTTTTCTCCCTCTTCCTTTATTTCCTTTGAAATTTTAACCAAATGTATGTGTGCATTTCTTTCTAAATGTTTAGCCAGTGTCCCTGTATAGCAAGATTCTCACAACCTCACTGAAGCCCTGAATTTCAGAATCAGCTAGTAGGAGCCTTACAAGTTTGTGCTAATGTATAAGTATACACTAGAACTTTGCTATAAATCCATTTGTAACGGGAAAGAATATGGTATGAAGGTCTGCCTCATTCTCCAGATAAGAGGTTTTACAAATTGAAGTGCCAGAAATACCTCATTATTCACATAAAACTCCCATGGTGTATATCCCAATATCAGCTTTGCAGTTAAGTGATAGTAGAGGCAACAGTGAGGAAGAGGGCCCAGTATTTGAGAGAGAAATAAGTTTATCTTCTGAGTCATTCCATAAATCAGAGATAAGTAGATTGGAAGTAAGAGTTCTTAACCTGCGTTTATGGACTTGTGAAATTGTATATGTATTAATAGTCTTAAGAATGCAAATACACATTTTTCAAGGTAGAAGGTACACATTTTAATGGAAGAGAAGAGTGACCCCTCTCCTCTTAAAAATATTAGAACTCTGAGGACAAGATTTAATTGAAACAGACTAGGCACATTAACATATCTAAAGAAAGAACATATTCCCTTTGAGGGTTGGAAGCCTAGAAAAAGCAGCTCTACAGAGAAAGCCCTGGCCTTGTGTTTAAAAGAACTACCCAAGGCAGATGGTGCTATGACACAGGCCAGCAACATGCTGCTCAACAAGCAGGTATGTCCCACACTGGAGATGGATCTTTGGGCTATTACAGCTTGATTATCTGAATGAGTGGGGTCGAGCCAATGAAGTGATTCAACAAACTCCCTTTCCTCTGATTCCATACCCATCAAGCTATCTTACTTAATAACTTGGCTTCTCACTTGGGTGGTACACCAAAACCCCAGACTTCATCACTATACAATAGATACATGTAACAGAATTCAACTTGTACCCTCTAAATCTACTAAGATAACAAAAAATGGCTTCCCAATTAAATTCGCCTGTAAGTGGCTACTATGGTAATCAGTGAAGAAAAGTAGCTGGTACTCTTGAGCATTATACCTTCATATGGGATATCTGGGCTGTGTGGGTGCATGCATGGGCACACACTTTAGTGTTTTGTGTGAGTGTGAGTGAGTGTGCACACATACAGGCACATATTGATTTATAAAACATCTTCCTAACTTTGCTTCCAGGATGTCACCACCTTTGCCTTTTTCTTACACCTATCTGGATGATACTTATCTTGTCTGTTTTTTCTCATCATCCCAACCTCTCAATGTTGGAATGTTCCCCAGATCAGTACTTAAGTCTCTTCTCTTCTCTTTCTAAACCTACTGCCTAGATAATCACACCCAAACTCAAGGCTTTAAGAACATCCATACGGAGAACACCTAAATGTCTATCTCCACCTACGCCTCTCTCCTGAGCTTTGTCTCATGTATTGACATCCTTCCTGACATCCCTTGCTTAGGTGTTCACTAAGCATCTAAACTAAAATGTCTAAAACTCAACTCCTTGTCTTCCCCAAAGTCTTGCTCCTCTTTACCATCTCAAGAAGTGACAAATTCATTCTCCCATTTGCTCTGCTTGGACACCTTGAAATCACTGTTGACTCTTCTTTCTCTCATTTAGTTAGTCAGAAAATCTTGTTGCCTCTACTGCCTTTAAAATAAATTTAGAATTTGATTGTTTACCCTAGTCCAAGCCACTACCATTTCTTGCTTGGATATTATACTAGTTTCCTAACTGGTGTCCTCTATATTCTACTCTTTTGGGCAGGTGGGAAGACAGGATCTTGCTCTGTCATTGGGCTAGAGTGCAGTGGTGTCATCCTAGTTACCTGCAACCTCATATTCTGGGGCTCAAATGATCCTCCTCCCTCAGCCTCCTAAAGTGATAGGATTTTAGGTATGGGCCAGCCTTATTCTATTTTTAAAATAAAAGCCAGAGTGAGACTTTAAAACTTATGTCAGATCATGCCATTCCTCTGCACAAAAACTTCCAATGACTTCCCAACTCAATCCCAAGAAAAGACAAAGTCTTTACAATTGCTTCTAAGATTCTTTACGATTGACCTTCCAACTTCCATCCTCCTATCATAACTTCATGACCTATTAATACAAAAGCAACCCAAGGTTAAGACGATGGTTCCCCACCCCAGTTGCTGCATAGGTTTTGTGGCTTACGGACAAGGTAGCTAATATTTATTTTACAGATCCTCAGCTGTACTGTCTTAGAGAGTTGTTAGGAGAATTAAGTAAGTTAATATTTGCAAAAAAATTAGAAAAGCATCCAACACATAGTATGAGATATATGGAATGTATTAAGTAAAGAAAATGCTCCTCTCTCTGAGCCACATCAGCTCCCTGCTGGTCTCCATTCATTCTTCTTTCCCCTTCTCAGCATGCTTTTCCCCTGGATATCCACCTCGCACATGTCCTCACCACCTCAGGTCTTCTGCTGACAGTCACCTTCTTGGAAGCCTTTGCTTACCCAATTTAAAACTGCAGTATTCCTTGGCAGTCCCATCTCCTGCCCGTTTTGTTTTTTCTCCATATAATTTACTATCATCTAATATACTGTATATTTTAATTATTTATCCTTTGTCTCTCCTATGGGAATTTTTGCCTGTGTATCTCACTAGTCTATCTAGCACATAGTAAATGCTCAATAGTGAATGAGAGACAAGGAAAAAAACCCACTAAGTGGCACAGCCAAATAATACTGTGCTGAACAGGGTCTTTTAATAGTTCAGGAGACACTTGGGTACAAATGGCCCAAATATCCTACATGATGATATAGGGACAGCAGAGTAGATATGTACATTTATTCAGTCATTTGAAAGACTGAATACTCTTCAGTACTCTTCTAAATGGATTAAAAGATAAAGCTAGCTCACTTTCTACCCCAAATTCCATTATCCAAAGAGTTCAGTTATCAGAGGGACTGCCTATCCGATACAACATGACATACATTTGTTTGACCACTTCAACTTCAGCCACTTATTCCCACACTGCCCTAGACAATGTCATCATACAGAATTTTAAAATCATAAATGTCAACATATTCTATTCATTCTATTCACTCTATAAACTTCTACCTTTCAATTGTTCCATCCTTTCACTTCCCACTACATCTGCTCTTTAAGCTCATTTAGAAATCATAGCCTCTGGTTTTTCCATTTTTTTCCTGGTGCAGGAGTAGCTATCTAGCCTCTTTTTTTCTTTACCCAGCCTCGCCCCACAGCCAATCACTTGGACTACGCTCTCCTGATCAGGCTTAGCACCCCTTGCCATATGTTCCAACAGTCAAGCAAAGCCCTGGATCAAGGGTGGGGAGCTTGTTTTTCACTTCTATGACTTATTCACTGAGGGGTTTGGGTGAAAAATCTCAAAATAATGTAGAATCTTCTTTAAAAATCTAATTTATGTTTTTAATTTCAATCAGGTTCTTAACACTGCTTATCACACCCTTTTAAAAACTTCTGTAATACTTACAATGTGTCTGGTACTATTCTAGATACTTAACAAATGTTAACCCATGTAATCTTCACAGTAGCCCTCTAAGGTAAACATTATTATTGTCTCTATTTTACAGAAGAAGTAATTAAGACACAGAAAAGTTAAGTGACTTCACAAGGTCACACTGCTAATAAGTGGTACAGCTTACTTATCTAAACCCTGGCAGTCTGGCTACAGAGTTCAAACTTTTTACTCTATGTTCTTTTTCAGCACAGAGACGCAAAAAAATGAGGCATAGAGAGGTTCAGTAAGTTGCCCAAGATCACCTAGTTATCAAGTGGAAGACCTTTAGTTAGAATGCAGAAGGCCTGACATCAGTACCCACCACTAACCCACTAGCCAATACCATTTCCTCAGGACTTAAGCCCTCTGAGAGGATTACACCCAACAGGCTTTGGACTTTCTCTATTTCCAGGCCATTCTCAGCAAACTCATCTTCATCCACAGCCACCTCTATCCTTCTCCCAGTCTCAGCGTTGATTTGTCTCTCCTAGTGTCCAGGCATTTGCTCTGGATTGCATTTCTTCTGTTTTTTCTATCTTTTTCCTGTATTTTCAACCTCTCTATCTCTACTGGCTCTTATAGTCATGCTTAAGTTCCTTCCATCCTAAAAGACCTCACTTCCACAAAGTGTGCTCAATGAGGCCATTCTTTAAAGCTCCCTTCACCGTCTCCAACACTTCTTTCTTGATCAAATGTTCAAAAATCCAAACTTTACCTCTTCTTTTACTATAATTAACTTTCAAAACCACAACTCTTCTAAAGTTATTGTTGCTAGTATCATTAGTGACACACCAATTGTAAACTCCCTTAGCAATGAGCATAGTTGCTATGCTATCAATCAATGGATGATTTTTAGTCTTTATCTTATCATACAGCACTAGTTTGCTCTTCATTTCTTCTTTGAAATTCTCTACCCCTTAGATTCTTTAGATCTATACTCTGAGTCTTACTATCTCTATCTCCTTTTTGAACTCCTCAACTCTGGCCTCTCTCCCAGGGTTTGAACCTAGAGAGGTTAAAAACCCCCTAATTTAGAAAAGAAAAATTTAGAAAAAGAAAAATTAGAAAAAAACCCCACAACATCAGTTATGTAGATAATATGGCACGTTTATTGAATAGATAGTCCTTCGAGGCAAAACTATGCTCAAAATAAAATCTTCACACATTAATCCTTAACATGTCTACATTTTTCTAAACAATACAGTTACCAAGCTTCGGTATAAGATAAAAAGAGGCATATTTAGGCATACCTGTGAAAAATAAAATTAGGGCTAGAGTGCCAACAGAAGTCAGTTATAGCAACAAGATGGAAAGCCATAGCTTACTTGGAAAATAACTGAAATAAAATTGGTATCATCTTTCAATCACTAATAAACATCTGGATACTCTGGGCAATAATAAAATCACTTATTAACTGAAACAAACATTGAACATATTTTGTAATTAAATACATAAAAATATACATAAATGTATGGTTTCAATTTAACAATCTTCTTGATGGCAATGCTATACACTTTCTCCTGTGTTATCCTATTGATTTTGTTGTTCACTGCATTCACTCATTAAATACTTACTAAGCTCCTTCTGTGTTGGGAATTATTATGCCAAAGATTTAGCAATAACTCATTTTCTTGCAGTATGGTTATTACAGACAAGAACCAACAAGAAGAATGCTTCCTGTCTTTCTGAACCGGTAGTGGCCTCCAGGAACACACCCCCTGGTGAGGTCCCCCTGCTGAGTGGTAGCCTATGGCTGCACCTGTGGCATAATATGCTGAACTGTTTCCTACTGAAGTCTTCACAGAAGGTCTAAATGAAAAAAGCCATGCCCTTCCACCTGTCCTAAAGCAAGTGCCTATAAACAGAGAAGGAAGTATTTATTTCTATAAAGGTACAAAGTTCTATAAAATTGCAAGATGGAAGCCATCATTTCCAGCTTCAAACAAAGCTTTCTGGAACCTAAATATGAGTTTTGCCGTTGTGGTTTCTTCCCCCTCCCCTTTTTTCCCCTCATTCATTCAAATATCAGGCATATTGCTTGCTATTTTGAATCATTTTATGGAGGTATAATTGGCATGCAAAAAGACTGACATATTTCTCTTTTGTTTTTAAAGAATGATAGGATAGATGAGGATGGAAAGGCCTTTCTGAGAAGAGGTAATGGCATAATAAAGAAGTAAAAGGGAACAGCTCTGAACAAACTTGAAAATTGTATGGACTCCAGGGCAGAGGATCCATATGAGATGGTAAGAGCCTGAAGAGGTATTCTGGATCCAGACTGTGGAAGGTCTAGAATTTTGAGCTATAGGGAGTCTGGACTTTATGCGAAGCCCTCAAAGTTTTCTGACAAGGGGAAAACATAATTAGAGCCCCACATTTGGGAGCTTATTCTGATCAGACTGATTTTTGGAGGATCATTGAAAGGGGAAAAATAGCTAGAGATGGGGGAAATCCTAATAAGATTGCTAAGGGTAGAGGAAAGAAAAGCTGCTGAGCAGATCACGTACAGCAGAACGTCTACAGCGACCACCTCCCTACAATGACCATCTTCTGACACTGACCACCTCCTTATCTGACCTAATTTTCACAGATGGGACATGCACCACATGTACATATCAGTCCAGTAGGCCTAGTTCCTTATGTTGACCACTTCTGTTATCAGCACAGCAGCCTAGTCCTTATGTTGACCACCTCCATATGTTGACCAGTTTGTTACAGTCCCTCAGGTGGCCAAGTTACCAAGGTTCTACTGTATTACTGAGGAAACAGTCATTATCAAGCAGAGAAGATCCAGCAGGTGCTGTGTCCTGGCCAAGGGGCTTCATACATATATATGGCAGAATCTCAAATCCATATAAAATTCCTCCAGAGTGAGCATTATTATTAAAATTCTGCAGATGAGATTTAGTGATGTCAAATCCCTTGCCTGGCATCACATAGTTAATACATGGTAGAGCCAGCCTGACTGATCCAAATAGTCACGCACCTTCTATTTTACCACTCTTCCTCTTAATGAATTGCCAGTCAACTGTAAGATGACAAGTATAATGTTCATATGAAAATTTATCCTCTACAAATTGCTTCTCTGAGTTATTGAGTCTGGATTGTTCACAGAGTGGTGGCATGGGGGTAGCTGGAAAATTACCAGCCACTGGAGAAGCCAAAGTTGCCTGCAGAGATTTTTCTCTATAACCAAGATAGGTATGTAACTGGTATCCATGGAGAGGTCACCCAGGCTCTCTCCCTGGAACTGGCACTTAGTCTTAACATCTCCCTTGGGACTCCACATTTACCTGTAGCCTAAGAGACCCTCCTCTTTTCCAACAAATTTATGAATTACTTGCTTAGAGCCCCCTCCCCATGGGAGGACAAGAATCCTAATCAGGGATTTGAGTAGTTCCATTTCCCTTCACTATTACATTCTCCTGCTCCCCAAAAGAGGTCCAAAATAACACAGCAAGTAAACAGTGGGGCTGAATAAATATAAGGTAGAATGGTCCCTGTAGAGTCTCCATGCATGGAACAGTACAAGGGGAAGTTCATGAGACGCCCTTGGTTTAGTGTATAAAATCAGCTCTGTTCAATATTGCTAATTTTAAAGCTTCATAACCATCCTAATTAATGTAGTAATGAGTAATAATTCATCTTCATACCACACAATTACCAAATTACAGACCTCTTTAAGAAGTCTTTCAAATGGCAATCCTTCCGAATAAAACTCTTCCTCATCCCCTGCAGAAACAGCCAACACTATTTCCTTTCCTTTCTCCTATCTCCCCACTTTGTACTTCTGCTACTTCTCGAAGAATGTACTCTCACCATAAATCCCAACTATACCCTAGATAGTGGTCTCCTGGTCATCCATCAGCTTCAGCACTCACCACCTCCCTTCTGCCTGCAGGGCTCTGTGCAGGTTGACCTTTTGGCTATAGAATGTGTATAAACAGAACTTCCTACATGCACCTTGGGACTCATGTGTTAAAAGCCCTTATTTTATACAAGGTAATCCTAGTGGCAGTAGCCAAATGGAGACATGGAGATAAATTTACAAGACAGCTTTGCTCCTTTCTCATAATTCATCAAGCCAAACAAGACTGTAAGAACAGCAACAACAAAGGATGATTTATAATTTCTACCCTGCATGTCACCATATCAAGATATATAAGTGGCTTTCATGGAACAGATTTAAAAGTTACAAGGCAGTTATCAGCAAATTAACATGTGTAAGTTGTTTCAGAGCATACCACAGTTAGTGCACAGGGAATCAGGCTAGCTGGGTTTATATCTTGGCTGTGACAACTGATAGTTATGGGACACTGGATGAGTTATTAAACCTCCAAGCATCCTCATCTATAAAATACAACTAATTAAATCTACTTCATTGAGTTGTGAGGATTAAATGAGCTAATGAATATTAAGTGCACATAATAAGCATCCAATGAATATTTGCAATTATTTTTTTTTTTTTTTTGAGACAGAGCCTCAAGCTGTCACCCTGGATAGAGTGCCATGGCATCACAGCTCACAGCAACCTCCAATTCCTGGGCTCAAGCGAGTCTCTTGCCTCCGCCTCCCAAGTAGCTGGGACTGCAGGCGCCCGCCACAACGCCC
>CAUYRH010158984.1:0-37188 GCA_963574655.1 Perodicticus potto | reverse complement strand
AATTTAAGCCATTTACATTAATTGAGAATATTGATAAGCCTGGTAGAAATTTGGGTATCAAGGTTTTCAAAAGTCCAGTGGACATTTTTAATCCTTTGGCACCATGGAAGTTGGAATTTTTTTTTTTTTTTTTTTTTTTTTGAGGCAGGGCCTCAAGCTGTCACCCTGGCTAGCGTGCCATGGCCCCCACAGCAACCTCCAATTCCTGGGCTCAAGCGAGTCTCCTGCCTCTGCCTCCCAAGTAGCTGGGACTACAGGCACCCACGACAATGCCCGGCCATTTTTTGGTTGCAGCCATCATTGTTGTTTGGCGGGCCCGGGCTGGATTCGAACCCACCAGCTCAGGTGTATGTGGCTGGCGCCTTAGCTCGTTGAGCCACAGGCACCGAGCTGGAAGTTGGAATTTGATCAGAAGTGTCTGAGTGAGTTTACTTTTGTGGTGGACATTTGTGCCAGTCATTATGGAGGATAGGTCTAAGAATATCCTGAAGAGCTGGTTTAGTTATGGCAAATTTCTTCAACATGTGGATGTCGTTAATGTTTTTAATTTCTCCATCATAAATGAAACTCAGTTTCGCTGGATACAGGATCCTGTGTTGAAAGTCATTTTGTTTTAGGAGATTAAACGTTGATGACCACCTTCTTTTAGCTTGAAAGGTTTTAGCAGGGAGATCTATAGTCATTCTAATATTCTTCCCCTTGTAGGTTATGGTTTTCTTCTGTCTGGCTGCTGGAAGAATTTTCTCCTTCATTTTAACTTTGGTGAAGTTAATTATAATGTGTCTAGGAGATGTCTTATTCAGGTTGAGTTGTGCTGGGGTTCTGAAACTGTCTGCTATCTGATTTTCAGAATGTCTTGGCATGTCTGAAAAGCTCTCATTCATTGTCTCATGAAGAAGAGCCTCTGTGCCTTTTGAAGCCACCTCATCACCTTCAAGAATTCCTATAAGACAGGGTGGTGCCTGTGGCTGATCGAGTAGGGCGCTGGCCCCATATATTGAAGGTGGTGGGTTCAAACTCAGCCTCAGCTGAACTGAAAAACAGAAAAAAAAAAAGGATTCCTTTAAGGCAAATATTAGTTTTCTTCAAATTATCCCAGAGCTCTTTGAGAGAATGATCTATTTTTGTTCTCCACTTCTCTTCCTCTTTGAGTGCTTGGGAGTGTTCAAAAGCTTTGTGTTCAACTTCAGAAATCCTTTTTTTTGCCTGCTCCATTCTGTTACTGAGGGATTCCACTGTATTTCTCAAATCTTTGAGGGCTGCACAAATTCTTGTCTCAATGTGTCAAAATCTGTGCTGATTTTGTCTTTGAATTCATTGAATTCTTGAGACCACTTTTGAAATGCTCCTTGAATTTCTAATTCCAACTTTAACTCCATTCTATTAATCTTATTTGCAATCCAAATTCCGAGTTCGATTTCTGACATCTCAGCTATCTGTTTATGAATGGGATCTTAAGTTGTGTCTGCCATGTCATTCCTTGGGGGAGTTGATCTACTTTGGTTATTCATGTTACTGGAACTTTTCCACTGATTCCGCCCCATGATTATTTGACACCATTTGGCTAGATGAGCCAATAAGGTGAAATTGGGTTGGGGGCTCCTGGAGTAGTAATTAACCAGTCCTTTGCCCAAGAGCTGGGACTGGTGTCTGTACCTTTTCCTCTAGAGCTTTTCAAAAGATTCATACAGTGCTATGTCCTGTGAAATTGGGGACCTGCTTGGTGTGGTGGGGCTAAATGACTCTGTCTTGTTTTCAGCTGGTCTCTGTCCTACCCTAGTGAATCATTTACTCTGGGTTGAAGTCTCAGTTGTGGAGAAATACCAGAAATTAAGTCACCCTGCCCCCCCATAGGCAACAACTGGTAAAGGAAAATCAAATCTTCCCCCAACTACACAGCCAGGGTGCCACTTTGGATAGTCCTCAGGTGATTGGCCCTGTTCAAGAGGACCAAATCAATTGTCCCATTCATCACTGGTGTCAGGTGGGAGAGTTCAAAAGGTCTCGTAACTATATAGCAGGAGTCTGCTGGCAGGTCAAGTATGACTCACTCCGGTGCTCCATGAGGTCAGAAGGACCCACTCAGCAAATGAATTAGTTTGGGAAAATTGATGCCTCCTTCCCCACCTTACACCGCTTTCAATCCAGTCACTGGTAACCCTGCAGGTCTGTGACTCAGTTCCTTCCCATGAGCCGATGCTCCAGGGCTTTACACCTGCCTGAAATCACAGGGTGATGTATGTCTACTCAGCCAAGCCACCTTTCTCTGCCACTAACAAGCAAGGGGAGCTGAGGCCTGACAACTTGGGGAGCTTAATGGAGGATGGGGTGGTTCACTCAGTTCCAGCCCTGCCCCTGATTGATGTTGCTAACAGAACAGAACAATTTTGCAGAATTTGTTTCTGTCCCGGGTATATTCCCGTGTGGATCAGATGCTGTTTGAGTTTACAGTAACTGGGACTCAGCCCCCGTCTATGCTGCTGCCCAGAGCTGGGGTATCTGTCTCAGCTGCAGTCTGTGTTGGGGTGGGCTTAGTTAGAGCTCACACTTAGCTTTCGGTTTCCCTCCTGCCCTTGTCTCAGCTATGATCCCCTCAGGGCTGGATGCATCTTAGGCTCACTAAAGCAGTCCTGGCTCAGCCGTGCCCTGGGAGTATGCTATCTCTGTGCACGTCCCCGTGGCACTCTGCCCAGGCAGGTACTGCCTCATGCACACACTTTACTCACGGGCCTGCATTTCCATCCCAGATCTGTTCCGCCAGTGGCTGCCTTGGAGAAGATGCCTGGTTTCCTCTAGTTGCCCAGAAAGGCAGGGAGTATCTCTTTAAAATATCCCCAGGGGTCTGAGCCTTATTGTTGCCACCACTGCTGCTCTGTGTCACAGGGTACCACCCATAGGGTTCCCTCAGCTTCAGTTCTTCTCCTTACTCTCGTTCAGCAAAATCAGCACAGACTAGCAACAGCCCACACCCTGTCCAAACCTCTTGAGAAAATGCCCAAGAATCTGGACTCCATGGAGGACAGGCCTCCAGACCTTGGGGTGAGAGTGGAGGGGAGTGCTGGGAGTTCAGAATTGCAGGTAGAGAATATATATAGTTTTATACAATGTTATGCCTGGAGCAAGAGTGCCATGGCACATTCGTAAGTCCTCTCTAGGGAAGGAGTTCTGGTTTTTAGAGGGTCTCTCCCATGGGATAAAATAGGAGGGGATCTGAACTCTGCTCACTTGTTTGTATAGAGTATTTTGCAAGCCGTTCTCTTGGGGGAGGGGACTCTCCTTCTGGGTGGGAGCTTCTGTGGAAAGCTGGCTTCAGTTGGCCATCTTGCCTCCGCCCCTTTTTTTCACATTTTAACATTTCAGAAATTAAAATTTCTCAAAATTGTTGGCATCTTACAATTAATTGGCCATGTTTTTATTTCCTAATGGTTCAGTAAATAACAGTATGACATGAAATAATTGTGAGTCTTAGATTAAATAAAATGTAGTATTTTATCCTCAGGCTAGTTCTTAAAATAAATGAAAAGTTGGACTATGGTGAGTTAAATAAATGAGGAGGACATAGCTAAATCTTGACTTAGGCCTTCAAATGAAAGTTTAGAACATATTAAAGTTTCTTCCCAATCATGCATTGCTTTTAGTCTTTAGGCTACAATGTGATGGAAATAGCTAACATTTTAAAATACAATATTCTGCCTTTCAAATCTCACTCCATGATGTTGATAAATTACTGTGGAAGATGCTCCTGTATTTTTTAAATGCTAGTGTTTCCTTATTTGTTCCAAGTGCAGTTCCACTGAAGCTAACTTCAGACCTATCCTCCAGCATCATCAGAGAAGGGTTTAGTTACTGGGAGGCATCCGGGGGCATTTCCTCTCCAGCTACCTTGTTGCACAGGGTATAGAAATCTTCACTGTACTGACATTTAGATATCAACTTCTGTGTGACAGACTGAGATGAAGCAGACGCAATGCTTCCTTAGAGCTTGGGTCTCTCAGTATAGATATTCAGAGTGTAAACAGAAGAATGAGGTAGACAGTCAGCAGTACCATGGAACGTACGTGGATGAAGAGAGGCCTCACATATACCAGAGGAAATAGAAATGCTTCAGGGAGAGAATGTTCCCATAAAACTGACTAAAAGTTAACAGAGGAAACTAGTTATTTCTTCTCCATTATTGGAAATGACCCATTCAGCTGACTTTTCACATTCAATTCAGTATAAACAAACCCTTTCCCAAGATAATACTGTTATAGTTTGGTATGTATGGTTTTAAGTGAAAAGTTCTGTCTACATAAAAAGACTTTCTGGGTAATTTGACCTTGTTAGTTGATGAGTGTAACACAAATTTTGTTTTATTTTATTTTATTTTTTATGTATTTATTTTTTTGGAGACACAGTTTAACTTTGTCACCCTTGGTAGGCCGTGGCATCATAGCTTACAGCAACCTCAAATTCTTGGGCTCAATAGGTTCTCTTGCCTCAGCCTCCCAAGGAGCTTGGACTACAAGCACCCGCCACAACACATGGCTATTTTTAGAGACGGGGTCTCGTTCTTGCTCAGGCTGGTCTCAAACTCCTGAGGTAGGATGACAGGTGTGAGTCCTCACACCTGGCCATAACACAAATTTGAAATGGGTGAAATTGCTTACACCCTTGAGCAGCATCTGAGATTGACCAGCCAGAGGCTGAGCTACAAATAGCATAGATTTGGGGTTAGCGTGAAGTAGAAGCTCTTTAGACTGTCATACCATTTGCTGTCTTTAAAAAAAAAAAGAAAAAAAAAACGTGAGGGTCTTTGTACTTGTCATCTATTTCTAGTTCAACATGTCCCTGAAGAGAACACCTCTCATGGTCCCATTGCAACAATTTAGCTGTGAATTAACACCTACTTTCCACTTGTTTTCTTGGGAGAGGGCACCTCATCACCAGTTACTATACAAACACATGCAAAATAGACAGTGAGCCCTTCCATTAGCATTCAACTCATTGTTTAAGCAAAGATTTATTAGTTGTAGGTGATTTATTCTTTTTGTACTTTAATTAAAAAGGAGGCATAACTTTACTTTTAGTCAGAACCTTGACCTCTAAACATGTTGTAGGACATTTTTTATTAGAGATTGCACAGTGTCTCCAGAAGAATCATTCACATTAATACCGGGAATTGATGCATTCTTTCTCCTTTTACAAAACAGTAAGTCCTCTCACATGGAGCCTGTGGCTGGGAAAGACGGGTGGTTTCTCTGAAAACGTAAGACAAAGAGTCCCAAGGAAATATCCTTGAAATTTGGAGACTAACAAGAATATAATTTACTGTAGACAACAACTGAAGTCAGGCACAATTGCAGTAAGCCTTATCATCCACAATATTGTTTGAGTAAAAGGTTCTTTTAAATGCTCAGGTTGAATAAGAACTTCTCAATTTCAGTTACACTTAGTTTATCTGAGCCAGTGACTCTGATCTTGGTAGCATGATAGAGGAGAAATTTAATAGTAAAATTGATATATTTTGTGCCACATTTTTCTGGCAGCTGCTACCATCTGGATGCCCAGACTGCTTTGGTTGTAGATATATCTACTAGTAAGATCATTCTGTTAATTATGGTTTTGCCAGTGGCTATGAAAAATAAATCATACCAATAATAAATTTTGGTATGTATGGTTTAAGTGGCTTAAGAAAATGGAAGTTTATTTCTATGTCATATAACAACCAATCTGGGTGCATTTGAGCTTTCTTGGAACCAGCATGTTGGAGGGTTGTCTAATACAGCCTCCCACAAACCCTCTCCCCCACCCAAGGCAAACACAAAGGCTCTGGCTAGCCCCACCTCCAAAGTTCTCACTGAAAGACCCTGTACCCTGGCAGGCAACCTGCAGAATGTGCTCACCTCCTGTGGCCCATGTACAAGTGATCTCTGACTGCCCCTCTCTTCTCCAGGCTCTTACACCATCACTGCACTGCCCAGGTGGGTCACCTCCTCTTTCAATAAACCTGGCCTGAATATCTCCTTTGCAGTCTCATCGCCGCACAACCATTTACACCTGTCTCCAGGTGCCTTCCATATTGGAACTGTGCTGTTTGCTGGGGGTCATGGAGTCTACAGTGTTCAGGCAGAAAGAGAAAGAGGACAGAGGAGACACAGCCTCCTCTGAACCACCTTTGCTAGTGAGTGGCCCACATGTCTCATGCTACCTCCCACCAGTGAGAACCAGGAATGTAACCCCATCTAGATACAAGAGTTGGTAGGAAGTGTCACAGCAAAAAATGAGAAAAGGGTGGGTACAATTTATTGGATTCACAGGATCTGTATCATGGCAGAGAATCCATCAACTTTGTTAGAGAGAAAGCGGTCTCTGCAGAGTTAAGACACTGAGAAACATCCAGTTGTAATTTGTTTTGCAAAGCTGTGTTGCTTCAGGGAAAATATTTTATGCCCACCAGCTGGGTGTTTATAAATTTCTTGACAGAGATAGCTGGCAGGTGTTGGTAATAAACACCAGTCTACCACACACTACTTAGTTATTTATGTATTATAGGTACAGTCTAGTGGGTCAAGTGCTCCTGTGAATCCAGAAAACCTACCCACTCTTTTTAAATTTTACATAGTCCTTCTAAAAGGAAATGGGAATTTATGCAAAACTATTTCTGACTTGTTTTGCTTGTCTGCAAACATTTGAGAAGATGGAGTATTGATATAAGGAAATTGTCTTCTGACAAAAGTATTAACCTACGGCAGAATGTAAGGACTCCAAACTGTTGTGCTAAGAGATATGAGGGAGGTGTGGAAGAAATAGTTCCACAGTTCTGCTTCTGTGTAACCCAGGAAAGTCTTCACCATCCTCTACTGTAAAATTAGCCTTGACCTTGATGAAACAGCGCAGGCTCTTTCTGGTACTAAAAAATTTTTCAATTTATAGTTAGAAGACTCCAGAATTTAAAAGGACAGGAGTCATGTTCTAAGAATATGGGGAAAGTGGCGAGGGAGGGGAGGGGAGGGGAGAGGATGGGTGGAGAGAGGGTAAATGGTGGGGCCACACCTATGGTGCATCTTAGACGGGTTCAGACAAAACTTACTAAATGCAGAATACAAATGTCTTCATACAATAACTAAGAAAATGACATGATGGCTGTGTCAGTTTGATGAAAATGTTTCAGATTTTATATGAAACCAGCACATTGTACCTCTTGATTGCACTAATGTACTCAGCTATGATTCAACAATTAAAAAAAAATAGAGTTCATTCTTTAAGCAGTAGCCTGAAGGGTTAAGAGTAAAGAAGCATTTGCACCTGTCAAGCACTGTTGGGGAGCAACAAGTTTCCATCTGAGTATTTATATTCAGAGACAGATATTTAAGATCTAAATGTGAGAATGAGTTTGTATTATCTGCCAGCTTGGGGTCCTTTTAGGATTTTATTGTGCCTGCCTCTCAGCATTCATATTAAGTAGTTACACGGTTCTTATCTTCACTTGTTGCTCTGCTTTACCTTTGTTTAAAGGGTAAGTCCTCTTATAATGGAGATATGAAGGATTTTGATGTTGGGGAGAATCTCAATGGTGAATACTATTCAGTGTGAAATCTCTGAACTCGGGGAAGTCTGTGAGACCAGCTGAGCCTCTGGAAAGAAAAATATTTTTAACTTCAGCCTAATTGTGTGCTGGTTAGTCCAGACTTTTGGCAAACTTGTAAATGTAGTGAATATGCCCCTAGCAGGTACCCTTTCCCATTTGTAGGCAAAACTAGCTCCTTTTCCTTGGAAAGTTTGCAGAAAGATTAACTTATAGTTAAGGCAGATTAATAAGAGAGAGGGTGATTACCCAATGTCTCAGTGATGATCAGACCCCTTTATAGATGCCTTTTAGAAGGGAGGAGGGGGAAGGTGGAGTATGGATATAGCAAGTGGTTGGTAGGGAGATGAATAGATGGGGAAACAGATTGACTTATAAATTAACCTGAGAGACCGGTATTGCATGTTAAATGATTTGGGCCTGGTCTGCTGTCATTCAGGGAAAGGAAGGAAGTCAGTTGACCCCCTTCATCTTTGGATCAGGTGGGTCTGGTTTTATTCAGATACAAGAAAAGCCCTTCCTAGTGCTTTCTGATCAGGAATGGCCTTTAATTCAAAGTGTTTATGCCAAATAGTCATGTTCTAGGGTGACATTTTCTTAGCTCTTTCATAGGCACCAAGCATTCTTTTAATGAAAACAATTTCACTTCACTTCACTTCACTTCACTTCTTTTGTTATTTCTTTGAATGATATATTAAGTATTATTAAAATATTAAAAATGCAGTGTCTGGTATATGGCAAATACTGACCCCATAGGTGGCTACTTACTGTTACTACAGTTAATATTTTTCCTGTATCTTCACGCTTTCAAGACAGTGTGGATTCTTGTGGATTTCTTTATTTATTAGAATTTCAAATTCAATATTCAAAATTCAAAATTTCAAATATTTATTAGCACCCACTAGGTGTGAGAAACTTGCTACAAACATTGGTGAATATCATGGCGCATACGTCATGGTGTCAGAGGGAATGGTATCAGACCGGAATCTGCTGAGGGAGATTTACCAGTCACTAGCAGGGTCAGTTTTCCTTTATGGGGAGGGAAGAGTGGTGAAGTTGATTGATTAGAAGGGCGCTGGTCGCCTTGTTGATCTAAAGACTACAAGCAGCCAAGGTCTTTCATATTCCATTGTAATATTCCATCCTCTCTTTTTAAAAACCATCATATTTCGCATTATAGGAGGATGCACCAGTTAAGCAAAAACAAGGCAGAGTATCAGTGTGAAGATAAGAACAGTATAATCTCGTTAATATGAATGCTGACAGGCAGACACAATAAAATTCTCAAAGGCCCCCAGCAAATGGCCAGAGTTTGAGCACCTTGAAAGGTGTAGTGGCAGCACTCAGAGAGTGCAGATGGGAGATGATCAGACTGGGTTATTGACAGGGAGGGTGATCCTCTGGGGCTGTGTGGAAGTGGTATCTGTGCCCGGGGGCAGTTAGAGAGCCCTTGGATAGGGGGCCATAGCGGGTGGGCAAATTCCATAGCTTGCCCAGAAAGTTAGAGTCCTTTGATGATAACTTCTGGGTGGGGCTGACCAGAGCTTTGTGTCTTTGTCTTAGGAGGAGAGGAGAGGGTTCCTGTGTGGCTGCTTAGGCCCCCAACATACTAGCACGTTAACCTAGTTATTATTAATCATTAACGGCTGCCTGCCAGTTACTTTGTGAGGCCGCTTCCTCTGTGACAGTCAGCAGGTCTGGTAGGGCTGGGACCCAGTAGGAAGGGGCCGCTGTGACTCAGCAAAGGCCTCTGGTTTCTGGCTCATTCTCCCAGTGGTCTGGCTGCTCTCAGAAACGTGTGTGGGGCAAGAGTACCTGACCGGAGCGTGACGAAGTCCTTTCCTTCCGGGCAGCTGAGGTGAGGCTTGGGCTGTTAAAGAAATTGTTACTGGGAGAAAGTAGAAAAAAGCAAGATAAACCTTGGTGTATGGACGTGAAGAAAGGGTGTGGGGTGCTGAGGCTTAACCTCCCCTCACTCTTCCCCTACTCAGTAGCTCAGCTTCCTTTGCCTTGACTTTTCCATCTTACTGGAAACTGAATCCAACAATTCCCTTTGGATACAACCTCTGAAGACTCAGCAGGTTGAAAATTGAAGTTTTCTTACTTTTATCCCACCTAAAGAAAATCACCTTTCAAGGTGTACACCAGCATATCATTCCTCTCCACTTAAGAATTGTAAATGGTCAGTACTTGGGCAAAAAGAGAGTGATACTTGTGGAATTTGGAGAACTATCCAGATGAATGGGAGTTGGGGGCACATGGCACCTGAAGAATGGCGTGACAAAACCAAGTAGGGTAAGCGGGGCTGAGGCTGGTCTTTATTCCCTCCTGAGCCTTGCTTAGGGTTTGCTATACTTGACAATCTTTGTATTCTGACTTGGTTTATTTCTATAAAAGTCATATGCTAATTCTTATCTTTTTACTATTAATCTACTTTAGAAACTTTTGAAAGAAAGTGTTACCTGATATTATCATGGAATCTTTGGGCAATATCTCTTTTTTTGACTTGTTTTATGAAGGGAGTTGCTATGCAACTTTTCATTTGTTAAAAGCAAATTGCCTGAAGCGCTTCAATACTGTGTCCCCAGGGTACCTGATTCATAGTGTGAACTAAGTAATACATGTTCATTCGGAAAAGTAATCTGTTCCTGCACGTATTTTCCAATTGAAAATGAGTACTGATGAAGGGTATCAAAGTAAACATTTTAAAATACAGGACTATCTGATTGAACTCTCAATGACTGTGTTCCCGTCTTCACTGCTCTCTCTGGATTCATTTGTTTATCTCCATCATAATTACACTCAACTAAATTTAGTATGAGTTTGTTTTTCTCCATTGTTATTTTCAGGACAGTATGCTTTGAATGAAGTATTTACTATTGCATTCTAGAATACCAGTTTTAGATGAGAAATATTCTGCTTCTGATTGAGTAGCTTCTCAAAGAGAATTTTACTCCATGCTTATCAGACTGTAGAAACGAACTGCCAGTGCTATGTTTTCTAAGCATGTTCCCCATCCTTGCCCTTCAAAATCACTGTTCTGGTTCTGTGAAAGACAGTCAGTACAGACAGTCACGCACTGGGATTCTTTGAATCGTAGGCTCACTGCCAAGCACAGGGCTCCCAGGAGGCCAGCAACTGTGTTTCATTCATTTTTGCAGCCCCAGGACTTAGAGCAGTGCCTGGCCCTCAGTGGGTCTTCAATGCATGTTTGGAGAAGTGAATGGAAATACGGGAAAGTTAGTCAAAATCCTTTGGTTTTCAAGTGATAGAAAAGCTAGCACAAACCAGGCTGAACAAAACAGGAATTTACTGGCTCAGGTGCCTGAGATATTCCAGGAATACCGGTGACTTCAGACACAACAGAGTCCCAGGGTCTCCCCAGTGTCATCACAACATTCTCCTTCTCCTGAGTCTTTCTCAGGAAACGCCACTACTTAGTCTTAGAATGTGTGATGTGGGTGGAGCTGCTAACAGGTGGGCCAGCCTTGACCCAGGTCTGGCCAGAATACGACTTTCCCCTGCACAAAGTGATTTCCTCTGCTCTTTTCTGAGTGGCTTGGAGGCAGAGGACCCCCAGCAGCTTCAGGCTGCTCTGGCCCTGAGAGCTGGCCTGTTCCTGAGGAGCAGGGTCTCTGCAGACAGGTTGGTCTGAGCCTGTGACTCTCAGTGGCTTCGCTGTTCCTGATCCCAGCACTTTGTGCAAGGGGAAAGTCGTATTCTGGCCAGACCTGGGTCAGGACTGGCCCACCTGTTAGCAGCTCCACCCACATCACACACTCTAAGACTAAGTAGTGGCGTTTCCTGAGGAAGATGCCAACAGATGATCTCTACCTCCGGGTAGGTTATAAAAGAAGGAACAGCAGCAATGGGCATCAGATCACAAGTGTAAAATACGCCATGGATCTGCGATGAGATTAACCTTTCTTCCGTGGGCTCCTTGGGTGGACTTGGCATTTTAGAGACTCAGTAATTGGTCAAGCCTCTACTTGGAGTTTCAGGGCCCCTAAACAAATAAGATGTGTTAAGAAAAATGTATTCTCTGATATTAAAATGCTTCATTGTCATATGAGTCCTGGACAATGTGCCCATTGGGGACTGGACTCCTTTTCTCTTAAAGATGAGCCTCAGCATAGGCTTCGTTTGGCCTGACACTTCCTCCGCCTGCTCCTCCTGGAGCTCCGGGGAGGGACAGTCGCTGAACTTCTCTCCATGGTGCTCCCAGGGCTCCATCCTGGTGGCAGAAGCTCCCTGCCGGTTCCGTTCTTCTCAGAGGAGTCTCCTGGAATCTAGGGATGTCACAGAGATGTGATCTCTGCTTGTCTGCATCCAAGCTCAAGTCTCAGGGGACTTGGCAAAAGTTCCCAGGAGTCTTTTAAAATGTATTGCTTTGGGTTCTAAGTGTTCACGTGCAAATTGATTCCTATGACTAGTCTGAGTTCACCACGAGGGCGAGACATACAGATGAGTCGCTCGCGATGATTTAAGCCGAGACTTGCTCTTGTGCAGGGGAAAGTAGGGTCACATCAGCCTCCCTGGAAGTTGGAGCCATCTGCCTTCCCCTTTCACCTAGTTTGTAGGGATACAATGTATTTGTAGCTTGTCCTGGGACCCTCTTGCTCCTGACATTGACTTATATTGTGTTTCTGAGAATGTCTGGAGAAATCATACTAATTAATAAAATTATAAAATTAGGTTCTGCTATAGCAGAATATACTAGAATTTTAGTGAAGATTCAAATAAATTTGTTTTTATTTTTTGAGATGTTAAACACAAATATCAATATTCAATCATAATTACATGTTATGAATATTTGTATTTGTGGAAAAGATTAATTGGCCTTTAAGTAAAGAATTCAGTATCACTTATTACTTGAATATAAATAATCTTTCACTAACTACGGTGAAATACAGTTATAACAAAATTATCTAAATTAAAATGTGATTTTTTTTAAACATCCACACTTTTGGCTCGGCGCCTGTGGCACAGCGGGCTAAGGCGCCAGCCACGTACACCTGAGCTGGCAGGTTCGAATCCAGCCCGGGCCTGCCAAACAACAATGACAGCTGCAACCAAAAAATGGCTGGGCACTGTGGCAGGCGCCTATTGTCCCAGCTGCTTGGGAGGCAGAGGCAGGAGACTCGCTCAAGCCCAGGAATTGGAGGTTGCTGTGAGCTGTGATGCCACGGCACTCTAGCCAGGGTGACAGCTTGAGGCTCTGTCTCAAAAAAAAAAAAAAAAATCCACACTTTTACGTCTACATTAAAATAGTAATACAGTAGAAAAAGTTGCTTTTGGCAAATTAAATCAGAACCCAGATAAGACCCTTTTATTGTACACAGAAACTTTCCTATAACATTCACCAAATGGTGAGTCTCATTTAAAGGCACGTGTGGGTGCCTCCATCGAGGCGACTGTGTGGTGCTCGGTATGCATCCTATGAGAAATAAAAGGTTATCATCAGTCCATAGTAAGCATTATTATTATTACTGTTATTATTATTTTGTTTCCTAGAAGATTTCCTCAAAGTTTACTTGCACTTTCACAAAACTTTGTCGTAGCATTCAGCGTGATATTCTTTTACCTCTTTCTGGAAGATCCAATTCAGTGTTATCACTTGTGTGCAATTTTTTTATTCATTATGTGTCAAAATTATTCACAAAAAGAAAATGAATAGCTATAGTAGACCAAAGAAAACCCATGGCAGAAATATAGCCTATATCTTTTCTTCTTTTTAATTTCTTAATGTGTTTGTAATATTTTAATTATCTCTTTTTCCTTTTAGTTTTTATAATTCATTTTTTAAATTATCACAGATATATATAACATACATATATAAATATTTCACATACACATACATTTACACAAATTTATATATATACATGTATATAAATACATATATTCAAACAATAAACATGGTAATAGCTAACTCATGCTAAGCACTTCTTATATGGAACAGGATATCATGGTAATGACCTCAACTTACATGGTAGTGAGGCTTATGATGTGGTAATTAAGAGCACAGACTCTGAGCTGGAATGACTGGGTTCAAATCCCACCTCTATAGTTTACCAGCTGGCAAGAACTCTCATTCACTCAGAGTATCCTGAGTCTGAGAATTTTACAAAGTATATACAATATGCGATGGACTGGTATAGGTCTATTGTTAAGAAAATTTATTAGCAACAACTGGGTAGCATTAAACGGGGTGGGCACATGAACCTTTTTTCACACCGTGTAATGATAAAGGAAGAACTTAGGAAATTTTATGCAAATAAATGTCATTTTATATTAATCTCCCCTCCAGTCCTGCCCGTGTAAATTGAGGAGGAAAACTTAAACAAAGACAAGGAGGGGTCACACGATGTTGAAGATGGGGCTCTCGTTTTCTCAACCTAGTCAGAAATGGGATAACTGCTGGAAATCGTCTCTGGTTATGAAAAATTCATAAGGGCGATTCTTTAGTAGGTACCTGCTCTTGCAGTAGATTTTGTTATAGCAGCTTTAGCTGAAAGTCAGAATCATAATAGAAGTGCACGTTGTGTGTAGAGCGACATAAACCAAACACAGTATAAACCTTGCAAATGCATGCCCGCAGGCGGGAGTCCTGGGTGGCCCCAGCTGCTGTGGCTGCTTACACCTGAGGATCGGATGTGGCCAGAGATCGCTCTTGCTAAACTGAGCATGGCGAACCATGTAATGACAAAAGCATTATTTAGGCTTTTTCCGTGCTGGCCTTTGCTTAAAAATTTTCGCTATGGATTTTCATTTTTCTAAAATTGCCTGCTAATGTATGATGTGATATTGAATAAAACCTCAAAAGTATGAAATGGAGAATGACAAATGTTCAAAATAGTCAGTGTGGATTTCTGCTGAGCTGCACAGTTGGTTTAAAGAAGTGAGTTTGGGACCTATTTTCAGATTGAATCCCATTAGCAATAGGACGTAGTTAAATGTCAGTTCTGTTTCTTGGGAATGGCGTAAACCTAAATATGTAGTACTTATAATTCTGTTGGGCTCAGCTTATAGAATATTATGAATAATTGTATTATCCCATTTACAATGGGTGCCGAAGGCGCTTGTGTTGGCAATCACGGGCAGCAGAGGCAGGGATGGGAATGACGCTCCAATATGATGCCGAGGGTCTAGGGGGAGTGACATGCAGAGAAGGCAGAAGTCACAAGGACGGAGACACTGGAGTCTTGTTTTATTCAGTGAACTACTCAAATCTCAACCTTTTAGACTGTCCTTAACTTCATCTGCGTTTCCATCTCTTACACTTTGAATTTGTTATGCTCATAAAACTTTTCCCTGCTGCCACCCAGCACGTTGAGTCTTTGCAATTTGCTTCTAGGACTGTTTAACCCACCAGCTGGGAAACCTTCTCAAAGTAGGGCCTGGATCTTATTACTTGGAATCCCCCACACTGAAGAAGGGCTGATCTCTCGATGACACTCACAAATTGTTGTTGAATAAAATCAGATAAATGAGGGGCTGCACCCTTCTTCAAAAAGCAACGTTGTATTTTGATTGTTTTCTAAGAAAACTGCTACCTACACTAATTCCAAATGAGAAGTAGCAATGACTCCTTCCTGGATGGACCCCAAACTCTTGCTCTGTTTGTGAGATCCTTCATGACCTGGCTCACACCGTTTTCTCTCCTCTCTCCCAACCTGTCCCTAGCGTGCTGTATTCTGGTCACAGAATTTGTCATTTGCAGCCCCACATATGTTCCACGCAGCTCACAGCACCCTGTCTTTATATTTGCTGTTTCTTCTGCCAGGAAAACCTTGTCTCTACTTTTTTAAAAAAAAATTTGATTTATTACAAAAACACAGGATCTAAAAAGTCTGATTGCCAGGCATTGTGGCGGGCGCCTGTAGTCCCAGCTACTTGGGAGGCAGAGGCAGGAGAATCGCTTGAGCCCAGGAGTTGGAGGTTGCTGTGAGCTGTGATGCCAAAGCACTCTATCCAGGGTGACAGCTTGAGACTCTGTCTCAAAAAAAAAAAAAAAGTCTGATTAAAAAATTGCTTCTTTCCAAGGTTTACATGTATAATTGCAATGTTCAATGATCTCTGATTGTGATTTATTTTCTACTTTGTTGCAGTGCTTTCAAATGCAGAGGCATAAGTGCTTATGGTAGCAAGATGCTAAAAATAATAACAGATAGTGTTTATTAAGTAGATGTTAAATGGCTCAACACCCATAGCTCAGTGGTTAGGTCAATGGCCACATGCTCCAAGGCTGATGGGTTCGAACCTGGCCCAGGCCTACTAAACAAAAAAAAAAATAGCCAGGCATTATGGCAGACACCTGCAGTCCCAGCTACTTGGGAGGCTGAGACAAGAGAATCTCTTGAACTCAAGAGTTTGAGGTTGCTGTGAGCTGTGATGCTATAGCACTCTACTGAGAGTGACAAAGTGAGACTCTCAATTAAAAAAAAAGTGTACATTAAATGACAGCACTGTGGTGGCACTTTATACAAATTATCTGATTCCTCAGAGCAGCTCTGAGCTAAGTACTATTTCTAGCCTCTTTTGCTGATGAGGAAACTCAGAGAAATAATTACCTGAGGTTCACAGAGCTGGTAAATGAAGCCAACGCTGAAAGTTAGTCACCTGCCCTCCTCTGCTCCAGCTTCCATTTTCCCAGCAGTTTAGTTTATAGCCTTCTCTGTATGTCTCTGTATTTGTCCATGACTCATAACTACACAACCCCCACTTCTCCATCTAGTTCCTTTTGTCCACTTTAAACAAAGTCTTAGCTGACGTATCACCTCCTCGAGGAGCTTCCTCTGACCCATACCCCTAATCGGGTTCTTCACATCTCCCACATTATTCTGGATAATAATAAACTCACTATCAGGAGTTTATTACAGTACCTTATATAAATACCATCTCATTGTTCAAATCTTCTGCTACCTCCAGAGCTCCTTGCTGAGAAGGACCATGTCTAATTATCTCTTATCCTGGTATTTAGCACGGAAGTGGCACACAGTGAGGATTATATTAGATGGATTAATTTATTCCGTAGCCTATCTATTCAACTTTTGATGTGCACCTTCAAAATGCCTGATTCTGTGTTAGTTGCTAGGGGTAATGGCCTTTGTTAGCTTTTGCTGCATAACAAACCCCCTAAACTTTATGGGTTAAAACAACAGCCATTTATTTAGCTCTTAATCCCGCAGGTTGGCTTTTTGGCTGGGCTGAGCTGGGATTCTCTCCTGGCGTTGGCTTGGCTCACTCGTGCATCTCAGCTGACTGCTTGGTCCTTGGAGGTTGACTGGACTAGAATGGCCTCAGCGGCTTGCTCTGATCCAAGTGGTCTCCTGTGTTCTACTTGGCTGGCCTGGGCTGTTCACATGGACAAGTTTTCAAGAGCATGAAAGGCCTGAGAGGACTCTGCTTGGAACTAGAACAGCATCACTTCCGATGTGTCCTGTCATTCAAAGCCACAAGCCAACCTCTACTCAAGGGGAGGGAAAATAAATGCCACCTCTTAACAGAAGGGGCTGCAAAGACACATTGCCTTCTAAAAAAAGTACAAAAAAAAAATATGAAAGACTGTGGCCATGTTCACAATTTACCATAGGTAGTGGGAAAAAAACACAGTCCTTGCTCTAAGACAGCGGATCTCACCCTGTGGGTCACGACCCTTTGTAACAATGAAAACACATCCTGCATACCAGATATTTACATCACGATTCATAACAGTGGCAAAATTGCAGTTATGCAGCAGCAATAAAAGTAATTTTATGGTTGGGGGTCACCACCCCATGAGGACCTGTATCACAGGGTCTGGCCTAAGAGAACACACACGTGATCTAATGAACAGTAGTATTGGTAAGGTCGCAAAGGACTATTTTTCCATCAATCACGTAAAATTAGAAACCGTTGAAGCTATTCTGTAGTCTTTGAAAGCAGCTTTCTGAGTTTAACTCTTTAGCTTATTTGTGGCAATTCAGGTTCCGTTCCATCCTCTCCCTGCCCCACGGCACGCAGAGGGTTTCCCTGCCGCGACCCTGGAAGCTGCAGAGGACGGGCAGGCTCGCGGGCCAGCCTCCCGCGCCTGCGGCCGCTTCTCCCTGCCCGGGGCGCTCCGCCTCCCGTCCGCTGGCCCGTGCTCGGCTGCCGGCGCCCACAGTGGGACCAAGCTGCCAGGGGGCGGGACGCCGCGGGCCGGGCGCTGGGTCACTCCGGCCTCTGGTCTGGCTCCCGTCCGGCTTGGCTGATGGCAGCAACCACCAACAGTAAACGCAGGGAGATGGAGATCGCTCTTTGGCTGAGCGTGGCAATGCTCCCTATTGTGAAAGAAGAAGGTTTCGTTCCAGGCTATACAACTTTCTGGATTTTTTTTCTGTTTATACAACTTTATTTGTAACATTTTGTTTACATTTTAACTTTTAAAATATCCAATTCTGTCATTCCTCCTGGAATGCTTTTGCAAAGAAGAGCTTTCCTTGTCTGCCTTCTCTCCATGTCACTCAAATGGCACTAAGGACTCAGAGTTTTCAAACATGTCCTCCCAATAAAAGCAAGTATCCAAGGTGCTCACTACTCATATGCAGCCAGTAGATGGTCCAGCACACGCCACACAAGAGGAAACTCAACTCAAGTTGGGGGAGCAGGAGGAAGCCGGATGGCTGAGCCCACTTCATGGGCGCCAGGTCAGGGTATGTGGCGCGCCTCCTGGGTGAGGGGCGCGACGGCAAGAGAAACTTCACCTAACAGACGCAAACATTGTACCCTAATTGCTTCTACCCTCGTACTAATCAGAAATATATATTTTAAAAAAGCCTGTTGAGGAAGGACCAGTATTCTTTTTTTTTTTTTTTTTTTGAGACAGAGCCTCAAGCTGTCACCCTGGATAGAGTGCTGTGGCATCACAGCTCACAGCAACCTCCAACTCCTGGGCTCAAGCGAGTCTCCTGCCTCCGCCTCCCAAGTAGCTGGGTCTACAGGTGCCCGGCACAATGCCTGGCCATTTTTTGGTTGCAGCCGTCATTGTTGTTTGGCGGGCCCGGGCTGGATTCGAACCTGCCAGCTCAGGTGTACGTGGCTGGCGCCTTAGCCCGTTGAGCCACAGGCGCCGAGCCAGGACCCAGTATTCTTGTGCGGTGACTGTTGACATCGCCGCGCTCCCCGCGGCCTGCGTCTGAACACGGCTCGTCCTTTCCCTGCATCAGACCTGGAGGCAGACGTTGGTCCACAAACTCCTGAGCTGTTTGGTGAAAACATTTGGAACAAATTCTTTTTACTATGTGGATTTCAGTCCTTGTTCTTTTTCATTCCTTGTTGGATTTGCTTTGCTTTCACCCCTCCAAGTTGATTTGCTGTTTGGAATTGATTTGATAATTTCATCTTGGGATATGTGG
Organism: Perodicticus potto; assembly: GCA_963574655.1. Lineage (NCBI taxonomy): Eukaryota > Metazoa > Chordata > Mammalia > Primates > Lorisidae > Perodicticus > Perodicticus potto. The sequence goes on along the minus strand of CAUYRH010158984.1, from coordinate 18,246 downwards.
AGATGAAATGGCAGCATCACTAATTGTGGGGCGCGATGTGCTTTCCTCTCCCCGGGGAATCAGCAGTGCCCTCCTGGGGCAGAGCGCTCAGAAGTAGATGTGTCCGGAACAACGCAGTTATTTACTCTTGAGTTTTGAGATTTTTAAAAATATACACCAATTCTGCACCAGATATATGATCTACAAATATTTCTTCTGTGGCTTGTCTTTTCATTCTCTTAACAGTTTTCCTCTTTTCTTGTTGAGTTTTGAGATTTTAAAAAATAATACAGTTATTGTTGGGACCAAGTCAAGTTCCTAACCCCACGAAACTTCATTTCACTAACGGTTAATTTATTTTCAAATGGATTAAATGGGTAAATGTTAAAAGTAAATATAGCTGAATATTTAGCTATAATAAGATAAAATATTGATAAATTTGTATAAAAATTACTTTTATGTGTCAGAAAACACTAGAAAAGTCAAAAGACAAATGACAAATCAAGATTGCAACAGATTAAGGGTTAATGTTCTTCTTTATATAAAAAGAGGTTTGTTTAAATAATAGAGAAAACAACCACATCCCCACACACCATTAAAAATTAGGCAAAGTATCCAAGTTAGCCATAACATAAGAAGAAATAAGGTAACACACATACACAAATGTGATTCAAGCCCAGGGTCTGGGGCCACTTGGTTGCGAACTTATTTACTGTTATTTATAACACGTGGCTTTATATTATTTAAAAAGTAAACTTACCATTGATCTGTAAAATAGGACTTTAAATTTTAAAATGTTGAAAAATCAGCAATCATTTAGTTGGATAAACATGTCAGAAATCTTAGATAATAGTTACTATAGTTTAAGGCTCAGAGATACCGCGATCGTGTCCCTGTGATCCGCAGTAGCTAACTAAAAAGGGAAAAACTTTGATAATATATTACTTTTTCACTGTGTTAAAAAAAAATGTAAGTTACAACTTTTCCATACTCAATAAATAGAAGCACTATGACCCCAATTGTTTAGACCAAAAACCCAAGACTCAACTTTGGTCCCTTTCTTTTCCTGATACTTTGATGTAGCCTGTTGGTAATTTACCTCACCTCTTCCCAAAGGACATCCTGGGTCTGAGCTCACCTTCATCAGAGCCACCTGCATTCCTGCAGCAACCCGACAGGTGCACCCGCTTTCACTCTTTTGTCTCCTGTGATCTAAGCTGCACACAGCAGTTCTTTCTAGAAGAGGTCATATAACTCTCCACAGAAATCACCAAAATGTGATCCATATTCTTATCTACTGTTTCCAAGATCCCATGCTCAGGCCCCTGCCCACCTCGCCAACCACGTCTCCTTTTCTCTGCTCCTCTTTGTCCAGTAGGCTGGCCACGGCTGGCATTATTTCTGTCTCTTCCACACCAGATGATCATTTCTATCCCAAGACCTTTGACGTGCTGGTCTGTGTTCCTGAGACCATCTGCAGTGTCCCCTGGTCTCACCATGCCTGCTTTCTGATCATCGGTAGGCGCTTTGCTCATGGTGGACCTTGTCAAAGTGAGCCATCTTTCTACACTCGCTCAAGCTCTTCCTGTCTCCACCTGTCATTTAATTTTTGCATGGTAGTTTTTAGTGTTTAATATTATTTGTTTATAAACTTATTTTTTGTTTCTGCTGGGTCTTTCTTCCAAAATAAGAGCCTGGCATAAAGAACATGCTTATAAATATTTGTTAAGGGCATAAATATACTAATATTGGTTATTTGTAAGAGATATTATAGTCAATATGTGTTTTTGTATCTATATTTTTTAGAATTTCCCTAATATGTGCAGATAAACATTGATTACAAATAATCAAGGGAAAGTCTATTCAAATAATGATTCCCTGTCATAGTGGGATACTACATCTGTATGTTTGAACAATTATAGTGCATAATGCATTTAAACATCGTGAAAAGGCAAACATAATGGAATTACACAAAATGGTGCAGCTAGGGCTCCCTCTTAAGCTATTTAGAACAATATGATATGTATTTATTTTGGAATGATAAAATATTCATTGATGGGTTGGGGAGCTATTTTGAAAATTTAACTTATTCTTTCTCTGCCTTATTCAATATTCACATGAATACTTTACAATTAAAATCCTGCCCTTTTAAATAAAAGGCATTTTAGGCCTTTTATGCAATTTAGCTTTTGTTCCTCAAGTTCAGTTCCCATTATTTCAGGTAGCTCTGTTACGTGCTAAAAGCTTTTGTGCTTTAGCATACTGTACGAATTAGAGCTTCTTCCATTTATGGAACAGCTTTCTAAGCACTCCCGATTTGCTTTCCTCTCTCTCTTGCCTGTCATGCGTTCTCTGTCTCCTTTTTCCTTCACTACTCCAGGACTCTCAGCAAAGCAGAAGCTGGATAGCCGGTAATCTCTCTTCTTGGGAGTGTCTCTGTCAGGACAGACTAAGCTACCTTGGTCATAGGAGGTTTATTCCTTCTGTGGTCGCATAAATGTATCAAACTGAACAAGCAATTAGTAATTTCTATTTTGTCTGCTTGAGAATGAAAAAGTTTTTAGAGTTTTGTTCAAATATAATGGGGTTATAGTAATAACTATTAATTTCAGCACGTGTTGAAATGCTCTGCTTTTTATCCACCTCTATCAAAATTTCCTTTCAAGAGGTCAGTCTCCACAATGGAAGTATTTCAAATACACTTGTGTGGCACAGAGGAAACACTGGCATGTACCTTTCAAATTTTGTTTTGCTAAAGTTGTCGCACTTTTTGAAGTGTCTCTGCTTACAAAATCAGGTGTGTGATAAGTGTCATATTTTTAATTGTCGTTAAATCTACTTGGTCTTAACTCTGAGTCCCTATCTGGAATGTCAAACCCCCACCTCCCTAACACACCAGCCTTGCCCCCTGGAGGTCTTCCCACCCTCTGGCACCTCCTGTCTGCCCATTGAGCCCCCTTCATTTCAAATCCACGGTCACTACCTCCACCTCCATCACCTGAGTGATTGAGCAGTCACTTGCTTCAGTGGGTCTGGGTACAACTAAGGTCTATGGCCTTTAGCCTTGCCCACATCCAACAGAGTAAATACACAGAGAGCAGGGGCCGCTACTCAACTTATAATCAGTTACTTTGACACAACAGAAGACTGGGAAGAAGCGGAGTAGCCTGAAATCAGATGCACTGAAATCAGCTTAAAAATGAAAGATTGGAACACCTTCCATTTCTAACAATAGCACTGTGAACTTGGACATAGTCTGGATGTTGTTATTTTCGCAATTCCCTGAGTTCTCACTGCTCTACAAATAAACTATCCGCTGCTGAGTTCCTTGCCCCGTGCTGTGATCTTATCCTTCTAACTTCATAGCTTTTCTCTGCTGCCGCAATGCATTGAAGTTCATTAAAACAAATGCACCACAGAAACCTGTTTATGCCAAGCACATTAAATTCCTTGGAGGATGTAAGTGTTACAAAAATCTAACATAAATAATAAGAGAAAGTTTTCTTTGGGCAGAAGTAATCATTATGAAGTAAAAGAAAAAAATGTACGAATACCAAGAATTTGTTACAGGATGAGTTTGGGGGTGTGTGTATTAGAAAAGGAATAAAAAACCATTAGGAAAAAGATGTGGTATATCATGTTCATAGAAAATTTTGAAATTCTCAGAAATTGTAATAGTCAATATTGAGACTTTTTAATAATTCTATGCCTTTATGTGGTAAAGCAGAATGATGTTGTGTTTATCAAACAGTATTTCTCAAAATCAGGTTATTGACATTTAGGCAAAACAGTTACTGTCATCTGCTTATAAGAAATGTGTGGTAATTTTTCATGCCACATTTTCGTAGTCAAAAGATGTTTTCATCAAGGATATCTCATTGTAGTGCAAACTATTTTAACTTTTAAAAATGAATTAATTTTTTAAAAATATTTTCCCTTAAATTCCTTAAAGTGAAATCAGCAGAATTATTAATTTGGTAACTCACTTTCAGAATATTTACATATTATGAGTCAAGCTTCCTTTTTAGATTATATTAAAGCTCCACGAATAAGATATTTGATAATCAATTCATTTGGTAAGTTTTAATTTTATTATAATGTTAAGAATGTCATGACCTCAAGGTGCTTATAGTTCAATGGTAAAGATCCAAATTAGAAAAAAAAAAAAAAGAAAAGAAAGTTCTGGGGCATGGCTTCCTTTGATCAGCTTCAATCAGCTTTTTCTTCTAAAAATTTCATGGGGAATCAGTATAAATAGAAGATGGGAGAAAAGGAGAGCAGATAAATGTACTGCACTGATTTAATGCTGAATAACACTCCATCTAAATAAGGCTTAGTCACTTCAGATGACATCCATCATTTGTTCCTCAATCTGCAGTTCTGGAAGGGCGTGGCCCGGGCAGCTGGTCTCTGTTCCATACAACATCACTCAGCTGGGGCCACAGGATCCATTTACAAGATGATTTATTCAGACACCTGGAAAGTTGGCACCATCCATTGTCTTGGGGCTGCAGGCTGGGGGCTTATATTTTTGTCTCGGTGGGCCTCTATCTGGCTGCTTGGCATGCGGCAGCCAAGCAGCCAGATAGAGGCCCACTGAGACCAAAATGGTGCAGCAGCTGGATTCTAAGTGCAAGCCCTCAGTAGAACCAGAGCAGTGTCCTACCAGCTCCCGGGCCTTACTTCAGAAGTCACATGGTATCAGTTTGCTGTAGTCACAATCCAGTCAAGGTTCAATGGGAAAAACTAATCCCCCATCTCTTGATGGGAACAGTGTCACATTGTGACAAGAGCAGGTGGAACAGAAATTTTAGAAGCCTTCTTTCAAAAATGCAGTCTTTCATGAAGCCCCACATAGCTGCAACTCCCATCCTTTTCATATGTCAAATGTACGTACCTTCTCAACTGAGGCCCTGCTTAAAGCATCCTAAAACATCTGCTTAAAGCTCAATATTTTATCACCTAACGTCCAGGTGAAGATGAGGCTCCTTGAATGCAACAACATCTGGGCAAAGAGCCTCAGTCCAAGAAGGTGTGAACTGAAGAGACGGCTTCACAGCCAGCTTCCATGGAGAACAGGCACGGGTAACCCGGGATGGACACATCCACTGAGAAGGGAGAAAACAAGAGGCCCACAGAGCCACTGGCCCACAGTGCCACCAGCCCACAGAGCCACCGGCCCACAGTGCCACCGGCCCACAGTGGCCAGGAAATCCAGCTGGGCTCAGCCAGCATGTCTTCACCAGGGTGTAGCCCTGCTGCTGGGAATTGTCCTTTTTCAGCCTTTGATTCCACTTTCTGGGCTTTTGGCTCTTCACTCTAAGTCAGCCTTTATCTTCCATTACAAAAAATTAAGAAAAAGCAAAACAATAAAAACCCCTACATTTGCAACTAAATAGCCTTGTTAGCCTGTTTACTGCTTGTAGAATGTTGTGTGTCCAAAGTGCACTTTTCACTCTGTACTCTTCCTGTCTCTTTCAGTCTAAATTGGTGGTTCTTTCACTCTCAGATACTTTGTGGGTTTCTATGAATCCACAACCATCAATATCCTCAAGGGAAGTCCTTGTCTACATCAGGCTGCCAGTGAAGTGTCTTGAGATAACTCTAACATCTTATTAAAAAAAAAAAAAAAAAAGATACTTAGAAACCTGATTGTTTAAAGAGAGCGTCTGTGAAGGATACTCTTTTGATTCTTAGAAGGCCATTGTCTGTCCAAAAAGTTTGAGGAGGCAGCACTTAGTGTCTTAGGTTTTTCTGAAGTCTTAAGAAAAGATCTTATCATTTCAACCTAGATCATTCTTTGACCTAAAGCCTTTTACTTTTATTTTAAGATGTTTGAAAACATTTTTTTAGAAGATGGTGTATTTGCAATGTTCTTTACTTTTTAAAATTTAAGTTTTTGTTTTTATTTTTTAATTGACATATAATTATACGTTATTATAGGGTACAGTGTGATTTTTTTTTTTTTTGAGACAGAGCCTCAAGCTGTCACCCTGGATAAAGTGCTGTGGCATCACAGCTCACAGAAACCTCCAATTCCTGGGCTCAAGTGAGTCTCTTGCCTCTGCCTCCCAAGTTGCTGGGACTACAGGCGCCCGCCACAATACCCAGCCATTTTTTGGTTGCAGCCGTCATTGTTGTTTGGCGGGCCCAGGCTGGATTAGAACCTGCCAGCTCAGTACATGGCTGGTGCCTTAGCCCGTTAGGCCACAGGCGCCGAGCCACAGTGTGATATTTTGATACTTGAATACAGTGTATCAAATACAGGTAACAACCATATCCACCACCTCAAACATGTACCATTTGTTTGTGTTGTGAGCATCCAAAATCCACTCTTCTGGCTATCTGAAAATATATAAATGGTGACTGATAGTCACCTTATAGCGCTATAGAACATAAGAACGTATTTCTCTTACCTAGCTATGCTTTGCTTTTATTAGTCGCCCTCAGACAATACTGGCAATATCTTTCTAAGCTGAGAATTGTTTGCTATTTGGAGAAGCTGAAAATTGGAAACAGTTTTGTCATTGTTGTTCTAACCCCAAAGTTCTAACTACTATATATGTAACAGTTCTTTAGCTCATCTCTTTTCTCTTGCATTTTATTGTAGGCAGAAAAACAAAATAAAAGAAAAACCTCACAAACTCATATGAAGCTCTCCTTAGCTAGCTCATCAAATTCACTAGGTATAATTATAATTTCCACATTATAATAAATGAAAGATTTGTGAAACTTTTTGTTTCTATGTAACAAGAAAGCTTTCTTCCAACTTACAGCGAAATTTTTCTTAACTTTTCTTTGAGCCCTCACTGACAGCTTCCTCAAAGCCTGTAGCTAACTTCTGCTGACTTTTGCTAAAACTTTTCTTGAGGGCCTGTTAGTTTTTGCTTACTGCCGGTCTCAATCTCAGTGACACATGTTTTAGGTGTCAGTTTTTATAGATCCCACTTCTGTTCTGGTTACTAGTGCCATGCAACAGATTGCCTGAAACTTAGCAGTTTACAACTGCCGTTTTATTTTGCTCTTGATCTTGGAAGTCAGGAGTGTGGGAGAGACCTGCCTGGAAGGTTCCAGCCCAACATCCTTCATGCAGTTGCAGTCAGAGAGATGCTAGGGCTGAAAGAGTTGTGAGCGAGCTGGCTGGCAGACACATGTTTTCCTCCTGTGGTCTCAGGGCTAGTTGGGCTCGCCCCTCCCCACCCCCCAAGAGTCAGGGTCATTGAAGGCTTCAGACAGGCTGGCTCACGGAGCAAGGTGGTAACTGCGAAACTTTCTATGTTCTATCCCAGAAAGTCTTGTAGTTTCACATCTATACTTTGTTGGTCAAAACAGTCGCAACAGCCAACCCAGTTTCAAGGGGCATAGAGCCTACTTTCTAAGGAGAGGAGTGTCACAAAAAATTCATACATGTCGAAATTGCCACAAAAGGTAATTTCATACATGAAATTAGGAGTAGGGAAGTATTTTGTAGGATGGAAATTTGGCCCTGGAAATGAGAGGTGTACAGGCCATTGACTTGGCTACCTCAAGGGTCTGGTTGGCCTTTAGTGGTACAAAAAGGATCCTGGATGAATTCCAGGGCTCTGGTTTGGTCAACAGCCTTCCATGAAGGTAGGAAAGAGCCACCAAGGGGAGCAGGTTTGTGGGGGCATGGGGAGAGGTGAAGAGGGGCGTAGGGTGATAGTGATAAATATAATTTCTAATAAGCCCAGTCTGAGGTGCCAGGAACGTCTCCAGATGGGGAAGTATCTAGGGAGTAATTTGATTGACAGACCCTAAACCCTCTCTGGGCAGGGGGTTCGATTGTGTCATCACCGTCATAGACTCCCCAGTGTCTGGTGCCGGGGGCTTAGTGACTTCGTTGATATCGACAGAGCACCGCTCAGGTCTGGGGCAGTCAGAGACGAGGGAGCCTTCCATGGGGGGGCAGCAGTGAGCACCGCGGCCCTGCGGACTGTCAGGCTGTGAGGCTGCGGAGCACACGCCACCCTCACCGGGCTGTTTGGGCCCAATCCGGAGAGCTGATGCATTATGGAATTATTTTTTGTTTTATTTATTTAATTTACCTCCCCAAGGTTGGCAATATTTTTTCAAAGTAAATATTTTACATGGTTGTTAAAAATTAGAAAGTCTGACCATTCCAGGCCTACCACTCCAAACAGCAGTGCTGTGCAGAGCGGCGTCTCCACCCTGCGGTGGGTGTGTGAGGCCTGCTGTGTCTCTGCCCTGGACCCTCCATCCGCCTTGGGAAGTTGGGGCCTCTGTGGCAAGGACAGGCGAGTGCTGAGGACCGATTCCTCTGGAGCATTTAGGGGGCAGGAGAAAATAACAAAAAACATGGAGAAGGAAGAGCTGGAGAATCAGTCAGGAGTGTGTATAAAATATAATTGCTAATTGATTCACTGACAGAATCAGTACCTAATTTAAAAAAAAAAAATCGAGGCATTGGCCAAAAAGCAAGCTAGCTAATTTATATCTACAATGTTTTATGTCTTACCTCAAAGTTAGAGATTCAAAATCCAACGCCGAATGATACTGACAATGGCAACGACACACCCAGCGTGTGACCGGCAGGGACGTGGCATTGCCGGGGCAGTCTGGTTTTAAGACGTGCTAATGTGTGACACTGCCTCACATATTTGTCCTAAAATCCTGCAAATTACTCTACAATATGGAAAGGAATGAAGGAATTAGAGCAGCAGAGAGACGAGAGATCTGAAGACACAATAGATGGGGCCTCGGGAGAGGGGCCTGGTGTGAGGCTGCCTCGCGACTCTGCAGAAAGCCCAGGGGAGTCGTCCCGGCAGGGCCTGAGCGGATTGTGGAGAGCGAGAAGGGCGGACCGAGTGCGCAGAGGGGGCTGCAAGGGGCAGAGCGTGGTGGGCTGTCCCCGGCTCAGTGGCCAGACTAGGAGCTCCTTCTGCAGGGAGGACTCAATGAAGCAACGAACAAGAGGGCGACAAAACAGCGTAAGGACTTGAAGGCCGCCTGGCTTCGGGTCTGAGCTGAGCCCTGGTCCCCGGCCGAGGGCCTACGCCCAGGTCTCGGCAGCGTAGGAGCCGTGAAGGCCTCGCCTTGCTGTTCAAACAGAGAAGTTCCCTTCACATTCACAGTGTCAGTCCGAAAGGATTATTTTTACCAAATCAACTTCAAAGTATTATTTCTAATAAAAGTGTGAAATTTATGGATCTGAAAGTTCCATGTTAAGTTTAACCGAAAGTTCGGTTCAGAGTAGGGGGTATCCACGGCAACTGCTTTACGTTCAATGCGTTTTGATTGTGAAATTAAACCCGCTCGGTTTCTAGGAGAAAATGACTTGTAAATTAAACTCTGGAATAGTTTTTTCATTTTACATTTCTCAAAAGGATTGAATCTTTACCTCTCAGGACTTAGACATGCAGAAATGAAAAATATTTCTTTCATTCCCCCTGCGAGGAGGTGGGGGGAGTGTGCAGACGTGGATTTGTCACCCTCCTCTGATCTGTCTCCCAGGAATGATTACATCCGGGCCTGTAGTATTTCATGATGGTTACTTGCTCTGTAGTTCTTGAATCCAGAAGAAGAATTGCAGTTTTTCTAATGGGTGTATCGTAGAGAGAATTGATATGGTATGAGAGATTTCTTTCCCTTGTGTTCCTATCTATCTTCCAAAAAAATCATAGTCACAACAGTATGGAAATTAATATTTAAAACTGTAACCAGTTCTCCCTAGGGAACATTGTGTGGAGTAGCACAGGCCCTGGAGAGTGTGTTCTGGAGCCAGAATGCCTGGCTTCCCATCCTGGCCATGCCCCTGGCTTAGTGGTCTAATCCTTGGCAAATTACCGAACTTCTGTTTGCTACAGGCTCCTTACCAGAATGAGGGTTTTTTAGCATCCATTTTGAAGAGTTTTTATGGGTGATAAATCAGTTAGTATTGGTAAAGTAGTTAGAACATTATCTGGCCAAAAGCAAATGCAAAAAATGCATGTTTGATATTTTAAAAAATGAAAAGAAAGTGTGGTACAGACAAGCTGTCGTGTTTGAGGTGCAGGTTTTAATCCTACCTCCCCTTCTGTCAGCTGTGTACCTGTGGTCATGTGATTCAGCCTCTTTAAGCCTCAGTTTTCTCTGTTGTAAAATAGAATAATTCCTCAAAGTGCTGGCTGCTTTGCAGAGTTTCTGTGAGGACTCAATGGGGCAGTCTATGGCAAGCACACAGCACAGTGCCTGCTCCTTGGTACCAGTGGTTGTAAATACATGTATATAAATAATTTCTGTTCATTAGCATTTCTCTCTAATTTTTATTGTCATATTTCAAGGTAACTTCTGGGCTTCTGGAAGCCCAGGGTAAGAGTCCTCCTGGAAATGAATGGCCAGGGGGACAGAGTGCAGGTAAGTGAGGATGTAACATAAATTACCTACCTGCAGGCTTTGTAGGGTGGCCGTAGGGTGGCCTTGTGTTAGGGAATTTGCCACTATTCACGCGGGCCCAAAGCCTTGTGGGCCCAGAAACCATGTGTCAGCAGATTCAGAGCACATCTGTCCTCCAGGCCTGGACTCATTAACAAAGCTCTTAGAAGTAATGTGCAAGATCAGAATGCCAATGTTTCCATTTACAACAAGAAGTGAAACTGCTGGAGACAGCGCTCACTCCTGTTCCCACCCAGCCCATTTTGTGCCTATAGGCTGGCCACATGCTCTCTAAGCTGGCTGTCAATTTACTAATTACAAGGAGAGCCATGGCTGCCCTTCAACTCCCTCAAGTTCCAAGCAAGTTCTCCCCTAAAGGCATGCCAGACAGATCTCAAATTCTAATAGGAAAGCAGCTTGGTGAGCATGGCATCAGAGGGGCAGATTGTTCTCAGATTCATGGGTGTAATGGGATTATAGAGGCAGGTCCCCAGGAGGAAGGGACATGCCACCAGCTTGAGCTCGAGCCCCAGGTTCTGGGCTGCTGATGCCTATGCTCACTCCTGAGACTGCTCTTGGCCTGCCTCCTGGCCAGCACTCTGTCTTCTGTGGGGAGAGCCAGAATGTCCGATCACGTTATTGCCCTGCCTACGAATCTGAGACTGTCTATGGGGAAGATCTGGCCTTGAAAGCTTTTGTTTGTCTCATCCTGTGTAAAGGCGAAGATTTATAAAGCAGGAGTATTCTTATAACAAGCCAAACCTGGAACTTTTCTAGAAAAATCCAGAGATCAGGCCCCATCTCCCACATCTGGCTAGTGATCTGGAACAGAGTGCACATTACCCCCTTTAAAGGAAGCTCGAGTCCTGGCCTTCAATCAGCTTACTGGGGTCCCTCCCAGGTTCTAAGACCTAAGACAGTGATCTGCATTAGTGGCTGGTAACATGCCTGCCTTCAAGGCATTCTGATAATTGAAGCAGAATTCATTTATCTGTGCTGTTACCTGCTATGATTTCATTTCAAAGTTTAATTCTCAGATGACAGTCTTCTTTTCTCATTTTCAGATTTACTCTTCTGTCACCCAGCTGTAGAGAAAACACATTTTAGTTTGCAAGTCCTAGAGAGTCACAGTGATATGAAGGCTGAAGTGTGAGGAAGTGGGATACCCTTGACCCTTCCTCAGGAAATGCTGCTGCTGCTGCCACCCTCCTCTGTCCCTCTCTGAGGACCCTTTTTTCACTCCTGGGTGGGGCGTACTAAGCACACTCATGCTCTGTGTTCTGTAAAGGCTATAGACATAACCTGTACCCAGGGAGACGTAATGTCAACACAGGTGTTTACAGAAGAGATGAATTTAGATGCATTATTTACAAATGGATTTCTTTAAGGAACTAGAGCTTATTTTTTATCTTGATGGCTTTAAATTATTAATAATACAGGAAGGTGCATGCGCAATTTGTTAGCATTCCTAAGAAATATAGGCTTTAAAAATTCCTATTTTGTCACTAATAAATGGAGAAAATGTCATCATGTGATTTGATCACTGTAAAAGTAAACTTATCTCCCAAGGAGGCACTTTTTCTTCAAATGAATAACTTGTTTCCCCTTTAATCTTTATTAATCTTCTAAACGAGCTAGGATTAATTTCTGAGTAATCTGTTAGGGAAAACAAATGGACTTGAGAAAATGGAAATATAAGTTCAAGGTCTTATTATTAAATCTACTGCACGTGTCCTACTACCTCAAAGTTGACCACCTTGTACCTTGAATGATCTTTGGGGTGCAAGGTTATGACAGATTCTCTCTGTGTCCACACCATTTTGCACCTGACTCTTGTTCCATACTACTGTTAAATTAAATAATGCATTGGCACAATCCCCAGCACCTGCTTACCTCTCCATTTCTTCTTCATCATCATCAGTCTGTTTACAAATCTTTTTTTGTTTTGTTTTGTTTTGAGACAGAGCCTCAATCTGTTGCCCTGGGTAGAGTGTGGTGGCATCACAGCTCACTGCAACCTCCAATTCCTGGGCTTAAGCGAGTCTCCTGCCTCTGCCTCCCAAGTAGCTGGGACCACAGGCGCCTGCCACAACACCCGGCCATTTTTTGATTGCAGCCGTCATTGTGGTTTGGCAGGCCCAGGCTGGATTCGAGCCCCCCAGTTCTGGTGTACGTGGCTGGCATCTTAGCCTGTTGAGCCACAGGTGCCGAGCCCTGTTTACAAATCTTAATTCAAACACAGACTTACTGATTGCATGGACTGCTAGATGTCTATGCCCTCCAACACTACGGGTGCACAGCACGTGAGCAGCAAGTGGTTAACTCAACTACTCATAAGAAACAGGGATTCTTCTGAGTCCCCCTTTGGATCTGCAATCTGACATTGTTCGTGATGCTGCAGCAATAATGACTGAGGGACACTTGATTTCCATGTTTTCACTCAAGAAGTATAGGTTAATAACTGATCAAAACAAAACTGTAAATTTAAAAAAACCCACAAATTTCAAAATAAAGAAAAAACAGCAAAGGATGTTATAAATCAGTGTTCTCAACCTTCCTAATGCCCTGACCCTTTAATACAGTTCCTAATGTTGCGGTGACCCCCAACCATAAAATTTTCACATGAAAATAATTTTATGGTTGGGGGTCACCACGACATGAGGAACTGTATTAAAGGGTTGTGGGCATTAGGAAGGTTGAGAACCACTGTCATAAACAATGATAATACAAACCACGCCCTGAAAGATAGTATCTTTAACTTTTGTAAATGACAGAGGAGTAGAACTATGAGATATAAAGCCCTCCTAAAAACATGTAAAGGAAAAGCAAACAACCTAATAGGAAGATGGCCATTGATAATGAGATAAAATGCTCAACATTAGTAAGTAGTAATCAAGAAAATCCAAATTAAAACATTGAAATTCTATGGCAATCACAAAAAATAAAAATGGGGAGTCTGGAGATATTTTAGCATCTGGAATATTAGTAATATGGAGATTGCTGATAAGGGGCTGGTGTGATGACAATGCTCGCACCCTGCTGGTTGCATTATAAACGAGTCTAATTGTGTTGAGGTGCAGTTTGAGAGAATCTAGTAAAGCTGAAGCTGTGTGGATCCTCAGACCTCAGAATTCCATTCCTAAGTATTCATCTTTAGAGACATCCTGCCACATGTACGAGAATTAGAATAGCTCAATATTAGCAATAAATTAAAAATAATCTAAATGCGCAGTAATAGGAGAAAGTATAAATACATTGGAAAGCTATACAGCAGATGACAAGAATAAACTATATATACACACACACACACGTATATATACATAACTCCATGTGAGTCTCAAGAAGATAATGCCAAGCAAAAAAAAAAAGAAAATAAAAAGAAGATTTGAAGATCAATATACTATGATACCACTTTTAGAAACCTTAAAATACGCAAATTAATATCTTATTTATGAATGCCCATATATCCAATAGAAGTATTAAAAATATGAGAATGCTGGAAACTCACTCAGGAGAGTATTTGCCTTTAGAGAAAAAAGGAAAGAGAATGGGACAGGTAAAGACATATAGGGATTCAAATTTATCTATAATGTTTTATTTCTTCCTGAATCTGAAGCAAATTCAGCATAATGTTAAGATTTTAGGTGGAGGCAAGGAGGATGGAAGGAGGCTATGACCAGGCATGTGGGAGTTTTGAGCTACGTAGGAAGGAACCTTGGGGATAGGACACAGCGGCTGGTGAATTTGAACCCTTGGTAGCCGCACCACAAGTCAAAGGGACCCCATCCTGCCTCAGACCCTATGTGTCTTTAGCTGTGCCATTTTTAAGAAGGGAGTACTGTGGATATCTAGACAAATCGAAAAGCCTGAGATAGTATCAGGATACCTGAGGTGCTATGAAAGTTTTTGAGGACTAGAATAAGCCAAAAAAAGCAATAAAAGTTTTCAATTTTGAGTCAATTAGGTAAGTATTGTGCCCAATTCAGAAACCAGAAATTTTTTCATGAGCTGTTAATAAACAAGTTTATTTACTCTAATCCAAGACTACCCAAATTAATATAAGGCAAATTTTTATAAATATCAGACTGTTGATGTGTTTACAGTTGAGTACATTCAAACTATATCTTGTGAACCGAATAAAAGAGCTTGCAGGAGGCCAAGAGAAAAAAATTAAAAAACCCAAAGACATTGGCTGGTGTTGAAGGTACTCTGGAGATTCTAACACACCTTGCTATCTCGTCTCTCTGTGTCCTTTTTTTTTTCTTGTCTTTCTTTGTCTTTGGAATAAACTTCAAGTAGACTAAAATATTTGAGAATATAGTTGGGGCTGTCGAAAAATGGAGAGTGGGGCAGAGAAGAACACTTTCATTTCTATTGCATTTCTTTAAAAAATAGTACAGGAGAGTAGTCCAATTTGAGTGAGTATAATGTAGTAAACTATGGAAATAGAAAATGCCAAACATTTTTAAAATCTCATGTGTTCTTTTAAAATTACCCTAGAAATACATGAATTTGTTTTTATTTTATAAAACGTATGCAGTAAGTAATAAACTGAGCACAATGATTGGATCACTTTGTCTCCCTTCATCCCCTTCTTTCCCAAACTTAACCACCTGTCCACAGCTGGTGGCCCTTTTCTGTGAACATACATATACAAATTCGTGTACTTATAACTGGGATAATGCATTTTTCTCCAACATTTTATTTCTGTTTAACATCTTTTAGGGAGCTTTCTACATCAGTATAACTAGTTAACCTGATTCTTTAAAAAAATAGCTATGTACTATTCCTTATTATGGTTGACCCATTGTTTATTTACCTCTTTCAGTGTTCATGGCTCTGCAAATTTTCCAGCTTTTCACTGTTACCATTCTGCAGTGAACATCGTCACAGGGCACACCTGACTTTGTACATGATGGTGTCTGGGAATTATAGGAGTGTTGTCAGGAATCTGCCTTTCACATGGTCGGCTTTGTTTTTCTCTTGATTGGCCTTGTTGTCAGACAACCTCATTTCATAGGATAGCAGAGATGACAACCAGAAGTTCTACTCTCATATTCTACAAACTTAACCTGTTTCCCCACATCAGCAAAAGCGGAGAGTCAGAGAGTTTGGCTCTCACAGGCCAAGTTGGGTCACATAACCATCCCTGACCCGGGCACCATAGCTTGGTGGGCAGTATTCGGTGATTCTATGTTTTTATGAATAGGAGATACACGAACATCATAATGGCATGCAGGTTTATGTCATTGAGACCAAAGTGTTCTAATGTATCTGCTAGAGTAATAAGACAAGGATGTTGTACATAAGATATTGTACATGGGAATGAAGCACATTATAAGTGTAGATAGAGGATCATTAATATTCTGAAGAGGGTTCAATTC
This sequence comes from Perodicticus potto, assembly GCA_963574655.1. Taxonomy (NCBI): domain Eukaryota; kingdom Metazoa; phylum Chordata; class Mammalia; order Primates; family Lorisidae; genus Perodicticus; species Perodicticus potto. The sequence continues at coordinate 2,491 of CAUYRH010158984.1, read as the reverse complement.
TCAATTCTGGAAGTGTGACCCAAAAATACTTGCTAAAAATTTAGTAGTATGAGAAACACATTTTAAAATATTCTATTATTTTCCAAATCAGAGCATAAATTCCATATTTTATTTGTTTAGTAAACAATTTGCTTATTCTGTGGATTGGTAACCATGCCAGTTGCACGTTAAGTATAACAAGACCCTGCCCTTAGTTTTCTTACATTCTTATAGGCCACAGACTATAAATAGGTTAAAAAAAATCAATGAAGAAGAAAATCCCAGACTGCAACATACTATGAAGGAAATAAAAAAGATCACCCGATGGAAAGCAATTACAGAAGGTCATTCAGGAAAGGCAGTGAGGCAAGAGCTTTCTGAAAGTTCTGAAAAGAGAGCATTTGACCCCCCAGAATCAGGACTGAGAGTGAACCTGGACCCCTAGACCTGGGCTACGTAGTGTGGTGGCTGCTGGCTGTCTGGACTGCTGAGTCCCTAAAAGTAGCTAGTTCAAGGGGAAGCGTAATACAAGTGCAAAACCCCTGTCTGATCTGCAAGACTAGCAAAACACTATAAATTACTTAATAATTTTATATTGATGACATGTTAAAATTATATTTTAGATACATTGGGATAAACGGTATTAAAATTAAATGTATATTTCTTTTTTACTCTTCAATGTGACTGCCATTTTTTTTTAAATTCCATATATGACTCACCTTGTGTTCCTATTTAGTCCTGTTTTAGATAGTTTCAGCTTATTTACTCTATTTCTTTTTTTCGGGTGGTCCAATATTTTTATTTTATCTATTTATTTATTTATTCAATTGTTTTTTATTAAATCATAACTTTATACATTGATGCATTTATGGGGTTCAGGATACTGCTTCAGTATACAATGTGAAATGCTTACATTGAACCAAGTAACACATCCATCAAAATTATACTCATTTCTTAATTGTTTTGAAATGTACCATTACATCATGCACATTAGGTAAGGTCCGCCGGAATACCCTCCCTCCTCCGATATCCTTCCTCCCCTTTCTTCTCTCTCTTCTTCCCTTCTACTTTCTGGACTATAGTTATGTTTTGCCATTCATATGAGTGTGTAGATGTTTATATATTGATTTCATAGTAGTATTGAGTACATTGGATACTTTTTTCCCCATTCTTGAGACACTTTACTAAGAAGAATATGTTCCAGCTCCATCCAGGTAAACATAAAAGATGTGAAGTCTCCATCTTTTTATGGCTGCATAGTATTCCATGGTATACATATACCACAATTTGTTAATCCATTCATGGGTCAATGAGGACTTGGGCTGTTTCCATGTCTTGGCAATTATGAAATGGGCTGCAGTAAACATTCTGGTGCAAATGTCTTTGTTGTAAAATAATTTTTGATCATCTGGGTACATACCTAGTAGAGGAATTGCAGGATCAAATGGTAGGTCTTCTTTTAGTTCCTTGAGTGTTTTCCAAACTTCTTTCCAAAAAGGTCATATTAGCTTGCATTCCCCACTAGCAGTGTAGAAGCATACTCATCTCTCCACATCCTCGCCAACATCTGTACTTTTGGGATTTTGTGATGTGGGCTAATCTTACTGGAGTTAGATGATAGCTCATAGTAGTTTTGATTTGCATTTTTCTGATGATTAAGGATGATGAACATTTTTTCATGTGTTTGTAGGCCATGCGCCTGTCTTCATCAGAGAAGTTTCTGTTCAAGTCTCTTGCCCACATAGAAATAGGGTTATTTATTCTATTCTTAGTGATTAGTTTGAGTTCTCTGTAGATTCTAGTTACCAAACCTTTGTTGGAAGCATAACCTGCAAAAATCTTCTTCTGAAGGTTGTCTGTTTGCTTTACTTACTGTAAAGCACTATTGTCATACTTTAAAGAACTTGAAAAAATAGTACTTCATTTTATATAGAATCAGAAAAAACCTCAAATAGCAAATACATTACTCAGAAATAAGAACAAATCAGGAGGAATCACATTAGTTTGATCAGATCCCACTAATATATTTTTGGTGTTGCTTCAATTGCCCGGGTGGTGGTGGGGGGAGATCCTTGTCATTCTTCCAGGCTGATTTCTTCAAGTGTTTTCCCTGCATTCAAAAGAGTATTTTTATAGTTTCATATCTTAAGGTTAAATCTTTTACCCAGTGAGAATCAATTTTTGTTAATGGTGCAAGGTGTGGGTCCTGTTTCAGTCTTCTACAGGTTGCCATGCAGTTCACCCAGCACCATTTGTTAAATAGGGAGTCTTTCCCCCAGTGAATATTTTTGATAGGCTTGTAGAAGATCAAATAAGGATAAGCAGCTGGGCTCATCTCTTGGTTCTTCATTCTGTTCCATAAATCTACTGCTCTGTTTTTGTGCCAGTACCATGCTGTTTTGATCACTATTGATTTATAGTACAGTCTCAGGTCTGGTAGCGTGATCCCTCCTGCTTTGTTTTTATGTGTAAGTAATGTCTTGGCTATTCGAGGTTTTTTCTGATTCCATAT
>CAUYRH010158982.1:0-15383 GCA_963574655.1 Perodicticus potto | reverse complement strand
CTGGCTCAGGCTGGTCTCGAACCTGTGAGCTCAGGCAATCCACCTGCCTCGGCCTCCCAAGTGCCGGGGGTTCTTTGGTCTTTATTAGTTCAAGCAAACGATTGACACGAGAATCCTAGAATCAGTTGTCAGAGCTTCAGGACACCGAGACATCATCTCATCCAGTCATCTCATTTTTCTGGGAGGGGAAACTGAGGCACAGAGCTGTTCAGTGACTTGGCCCAGGGTTACCAAGTGAGTTTGTGGCTGAGATGGAACTTGAACCCAGGTTTTCTGACTCATATCTCACAGTGATCTGCTTTTGTACAATGGCCAAGACTCCTTGGAGGACAGAGTGAGATCTTTGACTTCACTGACTATGTGTGTGTGTGTGTCTGGTTCTGGTATGAAGTCATTTTCTGGGCCCTTGTTCTGGTCCAGGTCTTGTGCTAGCTGCTGCAGACACATGGGTTTAAAGCAGAGCCCCTCACTGTTGTTCACGGTCAGAGCCACGGAGTCCACACTGGAGGTCCTCAGGTCAGGTTCATAAGTGGAGGTTCTGTCAGGCCGGCATGGCGTTTTTCAGAATTTTTATTAGTTGCCAACTTTGAAAAAATCAAGAAATTTCATATAAAAATCTATGCTTCTGGCTTCTTAAATAATCAAAAGCTCTGTCCATACTAAGCTTTCATTTCTACAGGCAACGCTCGGCTGGAATGAGTAGCAGCTGCCCTTATGCAGGCCACAGGGCTTGCAGTCTTCTGTTTGCCGCAGTCTCCACCCCTCTCTAGTATGCTCCTGATACTGAAACCAGACATTGGTTGTAATTTGTCGTTGCATTGGCCCCGGGTTTTTTTTTTTGTTTTTTGTTTTAATTGTAGAGTTGATGGGGCAATGGAATATTTCTTTTAACCCATGTTTTTTTTATCAAATGGAAAACTGAAAGTCGCACCATGAGGGTACTGTGTCTTAAGAAAAGTAGGAGGTAGCAGCTTTCTCTTCAGAAGAGAAGAGTATTCCTGTGTGTTTCCTAGGCAGAGACACACTTTTCTGTTAAAAGGCTACAATTTTTGGTGTGCTCTCAGCTAATGGGCACAATGTTAAGGGTATATGGAACACCTCCTGGGGGAAGGGTCCAAGTACAACACAGAGCTCACCTAACAGATGTAAACATTGTAACCTAATCATTTGTATTTTCATATTAATCTGAAATTAAAAAAGGCTACAACTTGAGTTTGCGGGTGGTCCCTTTGGTTCTCTGAGGTGAAGGAGAAAGAGGGAGAAGTTGGTTCTGTGTCAGAGCGGCTGATTCTGTCACTCCAACTTCCACTTCCTGTGGCCTGTGGGCGATCATTCCCTTTTCTTTTTCGCAACATCAGCTGTTAAACTGGAGGTTTCCCTGTTTCGTCTGCTCTGCTTGCTGTATTTATGTCCCTTTTAGAGACCCTGGGGTGTAGACTATAGTGAGGAAGCAGTGGGTTCTTCAGGACTTTTAGAGGGTCCCTCAGGTGCTGTCCGGAGGCTCTTCTTGGATTGTAGGACGCTGGTACAAGCCCAGTCAGGCTTGGTGTCTCCCTGCTCTTGAGGCAACCAGGTAGTGTGACCTCCTCTCTGGCTTTGTTTCTCCCTGCTCTGGAGATTTTGAGCAAGAATAGAACAACAACAATAACAACAGTTGCTGCTGCTGCTGAGTGAGCAAAGCTAGCTGGTTGTCAAGATTCTCTGGTTGCAAGCAACAGAAAACCCATCTTAAGCTACCATCAGCAAGAGTGGGAGTTGCTTGGCTTGTGTTAGTGAAGGGACTGTCCATTGTCCTGAGGTGGGCTCTGCATGGGTCGTGTGCCCATCCCGGAGCCAGCCACTGGACTCTGGCAAGGTCTGGGTTTGGGGCCTGCCTGTGCTGCCTGGCAGTGGGGGAGGTGCTTCATGGAATAATGCCTGTGCTCAGAAGAGGGAGAGGGATGCCAGGGGGGAGCTTCTCTTCTCCCTCGTGCTGGTGTTTCAATCCCAGATTGGGAGACTTTGCCTGCCCCCTAGTCTTGGGTCCCAGGGGAACCCTCTTGTCTGCTTGCACTTGGCTTGGCTTTTCTTCTTTCTTTTCTTTCTTTTTTTTTTGACACAGAGTCTCACTGTACTACCCAGGCTATAGTGTCGTGGCGTCATAGTGCACAGCAACTTCAAAGTCCTGGGCTCAAGTGATCGTTTTGCCTCAGCCTCCCAAGTAGCCAGGACTACAGGTGCCTGCCATGACACCCAGCTAATTTATTTATTTATTTATTTATTTTTTCTTTGCTTTTCCTTCTCCCATCCCCTTTCTTCCTTCTCTTTCTCTACTCTTCCTTTGTCCTACCCTCCTCCCTCCTTCTCTCTCTCTCTCTCTCTTTTTTTTTAGTAGAGATGGGGTCTCAGCTCAGGCTGATCTTGAACTCCTAAGCTCAAATAGTCCACCTGCCTTGGCCTCCTCAAAGTACTAGTATTACAAGCGTGAGCTACCGTGCCTGGCTGCACTTGTTTTTTCCACATCTTACCTTCAGAGCCTTGCTCACGTCCTCCCTCAGGAAGACTTCCCTGACTATTTCAGCTTTTTCTGTGGGTCTAGTATTAATGCCTGTGCTCATACATGTGAGATGTTCTGCCCAGTGGGCACTTTCTGACCATTGTAGCCGTCCAGGAGCCTGATGGGGAAGGTGTTCCTATGTTGCTTATTATATAGATGAAAAGTAGAGGCTCAGAGAGGTTTGGTAACTTTTCTGGGGGTCACATAGCATTCTTCTCTTTTATTAGAGACTCGGCTTGTGTGTTTTGTCTTCTCTGAGGCCACGCAGTCTGGGTTTGAATCCCCTTCTAGGTGTGTCAGCTCAGGAAAAGGACTTAGCCTCTGCCTCTGGGGGAGAGCATTCCAGGCCCAGAAAGCAGCAAATGCAAAGACCCTGAGGCAGGAGCATGTGTCAGGATCAGCAAGGAGAACAGAGTGGCCGGGGGGAAAGTGATAGGAGGTGACGTCAGGGAGGGGACAGCAGGAGTAGGGGGCTGGTGGACTTAGTGTGTAGGACCTTGTGGGCCACTGCAAGGACTTTGCATTGTACACCAAGTGTGTGTGGGGTGGCTCTTAGAGCATTTCAGCAGAGGAGGGACGGACCTGACTCAGTTTTCCGAGGATCCCCCTGGCTGTTGAGGGAGAGTAGAAGGTTGGGGTGAGGCAGAGGAAGGAGGCTGCCACAGCAGCCTGGGTAGGGGAGGACAGAGCTGGAGCTCAGGTATCCTACAAGGGGTCGTGAGATAGTTAATTGCACCTCCTTTGTGCTTCTGCGTTACTCACAAGTGGTGCATCCCTGAGTCCTGGCCTCCTGTCATTGAGTCTCTGTTTTCTTATCTGCAAAGTGGTCTTAATGATGTTATCTCTCTGGTCGGACTGTGGGGATGAATTGCACGAGGTGACAAATGTCAAGTGTGTCCCATGCCTGGTGCAGTATAAGCTCTCAACAGACGTTCATGGAATGACCCAGTGAGTGGACAGTAGGGAATTTGGGGCTGCTGTAGCCCTACCTGAGGTGCCCACCCCTGAGGTCAGCCCCAGAGTGGGAAGCACTGAAGTTCTTTCCCCACTCTGTCCTTTCCCTTCCCCCACACAGAGATTTGAATGAACAGAACCCAGAATGTTCTGGCAACAGTTGCTCCCCCTTTCCTAGTGACAAAGACATCTTTGTTATGCCTGGGTGTGAAATCCATTTTAGAAATGAGGATGATACAGGCTCAGAAGTTAGCTTGCGAGGATGGGAAGAGGCTTGGGAGAAAAGTGTCCCCATCCTGCCCAGGGCCCTGTGGACAGTTGGCTTCCCCACAGCTCTCTAGGCTCATTTTGGTCCAGAATGCTCTTGAATTGTGGCGGCTGGGCACCTGTTGCTCAATGGTTAGAGGGTGGTGGGTTTGAACCTGGCCTGGGCCTGCTAAACAGAATGCTCTTGAATTGGTTGTATTTCGTGGGAGGAGAACACATTTCTGCTGAGAAACCGCATCAGCCAACATCACCTCCCATGCCCTCACCACTATCACATGAACACTGGGGATAGAATGCCCGGTGCTGGTGTGACTGCGGGGAAGCAAACAGTCCCATACGATGCTGGTGGGAGTGTTAATGTAAAATAGTTTGGCAGTTTCTTTAAAAATAAAAACCTATGATAGTTGATTTAGTTCCCTTTAGGAATCACTCCCGTAGAAACAAGGAAACTATGCAAAGGTGTAGTTGCAAAGATTTTTATTCCAGTTTTATTTATCATTGGAAAAGAAATCAGAAACCACATGAGTGGTTATCAACGGAGAAGAGTCTAAGATTGTTGTTCATCCACATGTCGAGGTAAAAGAATTAGCTTGGTCTCTCTCTATGGATGTGGAGGGTTGTACACATTGTACTGTTATGTAAGGAAGGCCAAATCGCTGAGTCAAATGTAGATTATGATCCCAATTTTATAGGGAAAAAAACCTCATAAAGAAGACTCTCTTGGTGGGTATTTATGCATGTGGAGAAAGAAACTTCAGGGTGTGCACCGGGATACTTGCTTTGGTGGCCTCAGGCTGAGAATAGGGAGATGTGTAGATTACTCTTTATGTTTTTTTTGTATTGCTACACTAGTTATAAGTAACGTATTATTTTTCAAATTAGCATAGACTAACAATAATTAAAAGATGATTCCCTCTGCTAGCCCTCTTTCCCCAGGTATGAGTGTGGCTCACCCTGCCTTCAGCCCTGCTGTGCTCCATTATTACCTCTCTTGGAGCAGCCTTCCCTGATCATTCCATGAATGAATGGATATTGGATTCCTTTGAGCTGTCCCTTTCCTCAGAATGCCTCCTCTGAGAAGCCATTCCTGCTACTCTTAAGTGTCTGTGATGGCTCCTCTTCTCCCTCCCTAGCCGTCCACATCACCCCTGAACCGTCACCACATTCTGCCTGATGTTGCAGCTGTTTGGGGTACACCTTGACTGGGGGATCTCGGATGCTGAGCCCAGTGCCTGGCACACAGTGGGTGCTCAATAAATGCTTGCTATTCCCTTGTTAGGGGACTTCCCCGTCTGAATGCTCAAAGTTTGAGAGGGCCTGGAATATTATCTTTTAATTCTGGCTCCTCTTCTTACCAGCTATATGAAGGCAAGTCTAACTAACACTTTGAGTCTTAGTCTTGTCATCAATGAAGTGGCAATAACAATAACCTTGTTCTTAGGGTTGTTGTACATCTGAAATGAGCCATGACTTGCAAAGGATGTAGTGTGGTGTCTGGTGCATAATAAATGCTCAGGTAACCTTAGTGTTAGTTAATGGTGATGAACCAAGTCTGGAGTTTAGAACAACCTGAAAAGATGGCCTTTTAGAGACTGCCAACTAGGTGTCAGAGTGCGTAAAATCGGGTCACATAAACCCTCCTATGGTCCTTGGAGACTGAGGATGGCAGGACGATTGAGCACATTCTGAAACCAGGTCCCTTCAGTTCAACTTTGAGCAGATTTGACAGATGGATGAAGATCTTTGCCCTCTTGGAGCTGACATTCTGGCCTAGTGCCTAAAACAGTGGTTTTTAAATGAGGGCAGTTTGAGTCCTCACTGGGAACATACAACACTGTCTGGTGGCATCTTTGGTTGTCACAACTGGGTAGGAAGAGATGCTGTTAAATGTCCTATAGTGCCTAGGGCAGGTCCCCACAGCGTAGATTTGTTGGGCTCCAAATGTCTGAGGGTGGGAAACCCTAGGCTAAAGAGCTCAGCAAATGTTAGCTGCTCTGATGCCAATGATGATGTAAGTGTTTGTGTGTTTGCCACCCATCTTACAGATGAGGAAATTGAGCCGTGGGGAGGTATCGCAGCTCATCCTAATGGAGCTAGGATTTGAACCCAGGTCTTGGTCCCTGAAAGCTGTGCCTTGTGGCAGAGATGGGAGCAGGAAGCTCCATCCATAGCATTTCTCTGGAGAGTAGGTGGCTGCAGGGGGCACAGAGGGGAGAGGTGGATTTCTGGACTTGGGGCTGCCCAGGAGGAGGACTGCCCCAGTAGAGGAGGCTTTGAAGGTCCAGCCTGTGTGTGGTGCTGGCTGCCCCTCTTGGCTTGCTGGCTCGATGCTGGCACCTGGTATCTGCCAGTCACTGTGATGCCTTGGCCAAGATGCATTCTCATCCCCCTCCCTGAGTTTAGCTCTTTGGCAGCCGCAGAAGGTTGGGTGGGGGGAGTCTCTCCAGCTCAGCTTGTGCAGAGCCGCACTTGGGCAAGTGTGTGTCTGTAACCCGGGCCTTCCCGGGGCATCCTGGCTGCTGAGTTAGCCTTCTGGTCACCATGGATCAGCTTGTTCTCTAACTGAGCCTCAGTTTCCCCTCTGGGTGGTGGTGTGGGGTGGGGTGCTCATTCCTGCCCCAGCTATTTCTCTGGAGCAGGTGAGAGGGTGGATGTGAAACTCTCTTGACGACAGCAAGGTGTTCCAGGAAGAGCTGATGTCACTGTCGCTGTTGGTCACCCTTCCCCCACACGTGGTTGGGAGGCTGGTGGGCATTGAGTGCCCAGCGGCCGGGATGGAGCTTGATTCCCTCTTTTCCTCTGCTGTTTTATTACCAGCTGTAGCCTAATTTGTCCCATGCAGTGGTTTTAGAGGCCTTCCTGTTGCTGATGATGCCCAAGTTATGTTGGGCCCTGATTACTGCTCTGATCTCCGGTCATTGATGACAAACTGTGCATCTCTACCTGGGTGTCCTGCAGCGCTGCAAACTCACTGTTCTCCAGCTTGCCCCTCGCGCAGCCCCTCTGGCCAGCCTTTCAGTCACTCAGTCTCATCCTCGGGCCACCTCCTCTCTGCTCTTCCTCTCACATCCTTTGTCCAGCTCATCAGGAAATCCGGTCTGCTCCAGCTTTGACAAGTAGCCTCCCTAGTCCCCTGCTTCTACCCCTGTTCCCTAATAGTCGGTTCCCCCCAAATATACCCCATGTATGTTGGATCATGTTGCTCATTGCCCTGGACTCCCTTGGGCTCCTGCTTCACTCAGAATGAATGCCGAAGCCTGCGGTCCCATATGCACCTCTCTGACTTCAAGGCCAGCCATGCCCAGCACACTCCTGCCTCAGGGCCTTTACACTTGCTGAGCTGTTGGTTTGGAATACCCCACAGGTGTGCAGGTATGCATTGCCTCCTCAGGTCTCTGCTCGGATTTCTCCCTCCTAACCGAAACCCCACCTCCTCCCATGCTCCCCCCTCCCTGTTGCTCTTACATTTTACTATTCTCTCATCCTTAGCCTTTGTGCTCATGGAAGGCAGGGGTTTTGTTTCTCCTGTTCCCTGCTGTGTCTCTATACCTAGAGCAGTGCCTGGCACCCAGTGGGTGCTCAGTAGATGTTTGTAGGGTGAAGGAAGGAAGAGCCATCCCATCATTGTCACATATTTCCTGAGGTTATGTTTTATCCAAGTCCTTCTTCTGGGCATCAGGGACACAATGGTGTGTGTCCTCAAGGGACCACAGTGGGGGCGGGTAATGGATGCACAAGTAATGATATTACATGGTGGCAAGTGCTTTAACAAATCCATCACTCAGCTCAAGACTGTTTGGCTATTTGGGTGTAAATGATAGAAGCCCCAACTCAAGGTGTCTTAAGCAAAGAAGAAGGACTTTACAGCATCACTTGACCCCAGACTAATGTCTTCAGGCATAGCTGGATCCAGGTGCTCCCTGGCCTGACCCTTAGGTCATGTATCCATCCATGAACCAAGTATTGCCCATCCAGGGGGCCAAGAGCTCCAACTGGCCAGGTCCGGGTCACACGTTCATCACTGCAGACAGGGTGAGATGTCAGCATCTTCACAGCCCCATGGGACTCATGGCTGGACTTCCAGGAGATCACGCCTCTGGAAGGCCCAGAACGGGTGATATCATGTGGATTCTCAGCCATTTTGTGGGCACGTGGCCCAGTGTATTACAGAGGACTGGGAGGAGGAATTGGGGGTGCTGCAGGGTCTTGATGACAGGTGGCCCTCCCTCTCCCTACACACACCCCCTTTGCCCACTAACCCGCACCTGAGAAATACTCTGGGCTCCTACTGTGTTCTTCTCTTCACCACAAAGGGGCTCCAGATGGTGCGGCTCTCGGGGAGTCTGCCACGTAAATCTGTCGGGCTCATGTCCCCGTTCTCCCTCCCCCACTGCATATGCTGGCTCTGAGCTTCTTGGATCCCAATTCAGGCCTAAGGGAGGAAGGATGCTTGGGGTCCCTGGTGGGCCTCGCTGATTTTTCTGGCCCGTGGTGCTGGGGAGCTCCGTTTGTGTGAGACTGGCCTGGTAGGCCTGGTAGTTCCCAGGATACCCTGAACCAGCCCTGCCTGTTCTCACCTCATCCAGAGTTTAAAGTAGGATACCCCAGGTTTTACTGCATGCACGAGCCACCTGGGATCTAGTTAAAATGCCGATTCAGGAGCAGCAGGTCCAGGTGGGGCAGGAGGTGCTGCATTTCTAATAAGCTGTAAGGAGATGAGATACTGGTGCTGCTGGTCTGGGGGCCACACTCTGGATGCTTTCCCAGGAGGTCCTTCCTGGTTCGCCCACTCCTCACCCCTACTCTGGGTCAGAGCCCCTGTTACAAGCTCTCAGAACTGTCTTCTCTCAGAGCCCTTGTCCTGGAGGGAGCAGGTGGCTCACACACCTCGCCAGGCACGTTTGAAGCTCTGGGAATCTTGTTTTCTGTGGTCTTCATACCGTCAGCAGATACTGAGTAAGGTCCTACTATGTGCCAGACATTGAGGAAACAGTAGTTAACAAAACAAAGTCCCTACTCCCATAGATCTGACATTTGGGTGGGAGGAGATGTATGGTGAGCAAATAACAAACAAGAAAAATTCTGTAAGTGACAAGTACTATAAAGACAGTAGCACTGGGATACGACTTTGAGAGAGATTTGATGATCAGGGAAGGCCTGTCTGATGAGGTGGGCCCTGGATGCTGAGAAGCCAGCCATGGGAATAAAGGCAGGAGGAACTGTGATCCAGGCAGTGAGATGGTTTGTGCAAAGGCCATGAGGCAGGGATGAGCTTGTCCAATTTCAGGATCAGTAAGGAGGCTGGTGTGGCTGGGTTGGAGCGAGTGAGGGGAGAATGGTGGGAGAGGTCTGAACAGTAGGTGGGAGCTGCATCGTGTAGGGCCTTAGAGGCCACAGTGAGGGGCTGGACTTTTATTTAAGAGCAAGGGGAAGCCGCAGGAGAGTTTTAGGCCAAGGGGTGACAGTGAATGACTTATCTTTTAAAAGAATCCCTCTGGCTAATGTGAAGAAAGTAGACTGTGGGTGTTGAGGGGTGTCTTAATCTACTTTCTTCTGCTTGTATATCTGACACTGGGTAATTTATGAAGAAAAGGGGTTTATTTAGCTTGCAGTTTAGCTGGGCTGGGAAGTTCAAGGGTGTGGCCCTGGCCTCTGGCGAGGACTTCTGTGTTGCATCATAACATGGCGGAGAAGGTTGCCACACTGAAGACCAGATTACAACATGACTTTTGGTGGAGACAAGCAGACCATATCCAAACTGTAGCAGGGGACAGGGTTGGCTGGGCAGACCATGAGGAGGTGACTGCAACTGTGGAGGTGGAGATGACAGGGCCTGGTGGTGGTGGGAAGAAAGACTAGTCAGATCCAGCATATGGGCTGGTTTCTGAGCAAAAAGCCAGTTTCCACGGAGCTGAAACTGTGGCTTTGGCTCTTACCTGCTAACAGATGACACTTGGGCCAGAGTGGATTCTGTTAAAGGGTGGCTTGAAGGTCCACTAGGTGCTGCTTTGGGTATGGGGTTGGGCCTGCTTGGAGATGACCAATGGCAGGTGGGTCGGTGTGAGGTCAGACAGGCCTGGCATGATCTTGTCTTCTCAGAGCTCAGGGGCAAGAGGGAGAGCCTGGCTGGCTGGCCTCTCGGGTGGTCGTCATCTATCCCTAAAGACATGCAAGTTGTTGAAAGAGGGGATGTTCTTTGTTCCTTACCAGCTTGCATGGTTTCCATAAAAAGACCACACTGCCTGCACCAACAATAAATACTAGTGCCAGTACTAATCCCACTGCTGATAGCTAATTCTTGCTGAGTGTTTCCTTCATTCAAGCCAGTCCTAAACCCCGATGTGTGTGATCTTACGAGATGCTCTCACTATAATCCCAGGAGGGGAGTACTCTTATTATCCCCACTTTACAGATGAGGGAATTGAGGCCCAGCAGCATGCAGGAAGTCACCAAAGCTTGCCCAGGTAGTAACGTAGTGAGATGTAAGCTAACATAGTTTTAGAAATCCTGTAATTATTTGCATCCACAGTGGTTTGGCGAACCCAGCCTGGGCCTGCTGAACAACAACAACAACAAAAAATAAAATAAAATAAATTATAAAAACCAAAAACACAGGGGGTTTGGTCATGGATGTTATGCACCTTAAAGACATTGATGTCATAAAGGTCCATGGTTCTTGGGGCCCTATTTTGCTCCTGCCTGAGAGAGGCTGGTCTGCTTTTGCTGTCTGAAGGCCAAGCTCCTTTTACTGGGCTCTGACAACCCTGTGGGCAAGTTTTGCAGCTCTCAGTGAGAACATGCCCTGGGGGTTTCTGTTGTTAGCTGCTGTTACTATTACTGTTACCATTGTTTTTAATTCTTACTGGCGAGCAGGGTTGTAAATCAAGTGACCGGTGGCCCTGGTTTGTGTAGAACTGCCCTGGTTTTAAAACTAAAAGTCCCTCATTCCAGGAAACCCCTTAGACCTAGATAAACTGGGACGGTTGGTTGCTCTGCTGATAAGGGGCTTACAAATAAATTCGGGTCCTGGTGTCAGCAAAGCCTGCATTTGGATCTGGCTCTGCCATCTCCTAGCTGTGTGACCTTGAGTAGGTTACTAAGACTCTCTGTACCTCATTTTCCCCACCTGTAAAATGGGGAGTGATTATAATATCTACCTCAAAGGTGGTTGTGAGTTTTAAATGAGATAATAGGTGTAAAAAGTTTGGTGAACTAGTTTTATTCAAATTACCCAGGGGCGTGAGGGGACCAGAGAGAAGTTGAGACCCCTTGAAGTCTGAGCCTGGGGCCCCTTGGGTCCACCCCTCCCCCACTGCTGGCCCAGCTTGGGAGTCAGGCTGGCTTTGTACTCCACCACATCAAAGCTTGCCCAGGCCCCCTTTATGGCAGGGGTCTGCTGGCCCCCTGGCTCACACGCAGATTAGAGTGAGATCCTATCTGGGTGGGTGGAGGTGCCTAGCTGGGGAGAGGCCCTGGTGGCCACTGATAAGCTCCTCCCACACCAGCCCCTGCACCAGAGCATGGCTGATGTTCAGCCCAGCTGGCCTGTCACTGGCCTTCTTGAGGGTGAACAGAAGCCTGCTTGTTGGCAGGACAACCCCTCTACACTCCATTTTCTTCCTGTCTAAAGTGGGGCTGGAAAAGCTTCACCCAAGACCCCTCCAGTCTTGGGCTGTATTATTAATGAAATACATGTAGGACAAAACTGGACCCTCAGATGGTGACTTTTGAAATATTTTACTTTGAATGAGCTAATGCTTTGAGCACATGCAGACTCCAGGGCAAGATGGCGGCTGTTCATGGTAGGGATACGGGTCTTCATTCTTAGGAGGCTACAGTGTGCTCAGGGGGACACCGCAGAGGGACGTTTTGGACGTCTTCCTTTCTTAGACCTGTCCGTGTGGCCTTGTGGGGGGAGGCATTTCGCTCAGTAGTTGTGAGGGGCCTCTGGGTAGTAAGTTCCTGGCACCCCAACCCAATGTGTGGGGGTGTTGGAGAATCCAATGGCAGAAAGAAATGGTAGCCAATTAAAATTTTACTGATTTATGTTTATATATTAAAGTCAGGGTCTTTCCCGAATCTAAAGAGATTCCAGTTTAATCCCAGTGGAAGGATTGAACACATAGTTCCCTACAATCTAATTTAGGCAGATGACAATAAGTGCAGGAGATAAATTTCCTCAAGCACCTACTATGTGCCAAAGCCCTTTAGGTCTCTGCTGTCTCCAGGTGCGCTCCAGGGACGGGAGGCGTCTCAGGGGAGCTTGGGCCCACCCCATGCTCCTGCATCAGCGTCTGCTTTTGGCAAGACCCCCGTGTGATTTACAGGCACACTTGAGCTTCCAAGTGTGAAGGCTGGGAGGCGGGCAGGACCTTGGCAGAGTGGAGTTTAGGTATAGTGGGGAGGCCTGGGGCTGGTGTGGAGGGAGAGCAGGCTGAGAGGAGGTAACAGGACGGAGTGTGCAGGGCTATCATTACCTGCAAGGACCTCCTCCTGGTGTGGCAGGCTGCTGTGGAAGGCTTTAGGAAGGGCAGAAAAGTGGTCTGACCCATGCTTTAGAAGAGACCCCTCAGTAAGCGTGGGGGCTGGGCTGTAAGAGCAGCGAGACTGTGATAGGGCCGAGTGCGGGGACCTGTCAAATAGAACCTAATGACCTCTCAGACTGGTGGCTACTTCAGTGTCCAGAGAGGGTGGGGGTGGCCCACACCATGAGGTGGCATGGGGAGAAGACAAATTTAGAATGGAGGTAGAGCTGGGTCAGACTTGCATTGGTGATGGAGGAATGTGGGTGGGGGCTTTTCAGTGGGGAAGTTAGGTCTTGACTTGTGTACCTGGAAGGCTTCCTGGAGGAGGTGGTGACTTTTAGGATAAAGGCAGCAGACTTGGGGGGCATTCCAGAGGTAGGAACCCCATGAGCTAGGTCAAAAGGTTTATATGAAGGACAGGAGATCGGTTTAGGACCTTTCCCTTACCCTTAAAGGGCACCAGATAAGCTCAGAGTTGTCCCTGGGATTTAAAGCTAGAGAAGAGGTTAAGGGTCAAAGGTTTTGGACACCTCCCTGAATGGGTTGCAAAGCAGGCAGCTTAAGGCAAGTCATGGAATCTCGGCTGAGGAATCTGGAGCATCTTAGCACTGGCTCTGGCTGGACAGCAGACCTGCTGATACCCTTCCTGGGCCTCAGTTTCCTTGGGTGTCAAATGGGTTACAGTAAGGTGCACACTGAATGTGCTGGTGGCCGGGAAGGTCAGAACAGAGGCTGCCATTGCAGGCCTGCGGACCCTGTGCCAGGGCCAGAAGCAGCTTGGTTTGCAAGGCTGTGCTTTCTGGGTGAGAACAGGGTTGTTTGAGGAAGATGGCAAGGGGGGGTTGTCCTCTTTCTCTCTGGGGAAGATCATTGAGAAAGAGCGGGGTGCGCAGAGGGGCAGTGAACAGAGACAGTGCTGTGGGCCTCTTTTTTGGGGGGATGGGGTGGGGAGAATGAGCTAGGTCAGCTGTATGGGCCACTTAATACCCATGAACTTGCAATTAAATGCGGAAGTGGGAGACAAGAGGGGTGGTAAAAGGGGATATTGTTCCCAGCTTGGAGAGGAGGGCGGCTAGAGCCCTGGGGAAATGGCCAGCCTCCAACATGAATGGGCTTCAGTGTCCTGGGGGGGCCTGGAGGGAGCAGGGGGCCGTCATTTGGCCCTTTGTCCTGCTCTGCTGGACCCAACCACAAAGGCCAGCTTGATTCCCATTCGTCCTCTTTCTGGGGGAGAGGTGTGTAGGGGGGGCCTTGACTGACTTGGTTTGCTCTCAGGGTCCCAAGCAAAGAGCTACCTCTGGGAATGGGGGGATGATAGAATTTAGGGAATCTCTAGAAATGCTCACATGAGCAATCTTTTTTTGCCATAAAATTTTAATTCTGTTAGGTATGTCTTGTGTGTGAAATGTACAATTTTTTTTTTTTTTTTTTTGTAGAGACAGAGTCTCACTTTATCGCCCTTGGTAGAGTGCCGTGGCGTCACAGCTCACAGCAACCTCCAACTCCTGGGCTTAGGCGATTCTCTTGCCTCAGCCTCCCGAGTAGCTGGGACTACAGGCGCCTGCCACAACGCCCAGCTGTTTTTCTGTTTTTGCAGTTTGGCTGAGGCTGGGTTTGAACCCAACACCCTCGGCATATGGGGCCGGCGCCATACTCGCTGAGCCACAGCTGCTGCCTGAAATGTACAATGTTAAGTGTATGGCTTGGTGACTTTTTAATATGATGTATCTGAATAGCTATCAGATCAGATGGTAAATATTGCCAGCACTTCAGAGGGTGTCCCCTCCCAGTTATATCCCCAAAAGTAACCACTGTTCTGATTTCTTTCATCAATGATTAGTTGTGCCTGTTTTTGAACTTTATGTAAAATGTAAAATGGAATTATGTGGTATATGTGTATGACCCATAGTGTCTTTTAAATTAACTTAAAAATATTGTAATGTGTATATATGTCACATGTATATATAGCTATATAAACTATATATGGATATATGCAAAACTATGTTATATGCTTACATATAACATCTATTTGTTACATATACCACACACCATGTATAATACATATATGTAACTATATGTGTATACACACACATTTCTATACCTTGCTTCATTCCTATATTGTGGAAGTTCCATAATAGTTCACAGACTTGCCCCATTTAAAAACTAATTAGTGGCTCACACCTCTAATCCTAGCCCTCTGGGAAGCCCAGGTCGGTGGATTGCTGGAGTTTGGGAGTTCAAGACCATCATGAGCAAGAGGGAGACCCTGTCTCTACTAAAAATAGAAAAACTAGCTGGGTATAGTGGTACCCACCTGTAGTCCCAGCTACTTGGGAGGCTGGGATTGCTCAAGCCCAAGAGTCTGAGATTGCTGTGAGCTATAATGACACCATAGCACTTTACTTGGCGACAGGGTAAGACTCTGTCTCAAAATTTGAAAAATAAAAAACCAAAACTAACAGCTGCGTAGAATTCCATTGGATGGATGTTCTGTGGTGTTTGTAAAATACCAGTCCCCTAATGATGGATACTGAGGTTGTGCCCATCTTTTGCCATCATAAGTGATGGTGGGGCAGACACAGGCCACTTGGTACCTGAAGGTTTATTTCTTTCTAGGAATGGAGTTTCTGGGTTAAAGAGTATATGCATTTGTAATTTTTCATTAACTTTTTTTTTTTTTTTTGAGACAGAGTCTTACTTTGTCTCACTCGATAGAGTGCCGTTGTGTCACAGCTCACAGCTTCTTCCAGCTCCTGGGCTTAGGCGATTCTCTTGCCTCAGCCTCCTGAGTAGCTGGAACTAACAGGCGCCCGTCACAACACCCAGGTATTTTTTGTTGCAGTTTGGCTGGGGCTGGGTTCGAACCCACCACCCTCGGTATATGGGGCCGGTGCCCTACTCACTGAGCCACAGGTGCCGCGCAATTTTTCATTCATTTATTTTTTATTTCTTATCTTTATTTTTTTTAATTTTTATTTTTTATTAAATCATAGCTGTGTACATTAGTGCAATCATGGGGTACAGTGTGCGGGCTTCATAAACAATCTGAAATATTATCATCCAGCTGTTCGACATAACCTTCATGGACATTAATTTTTAAT